>JBBPCS010000064.1:331425-377487 GCA_037974645.1 Hollardia meadi | reverse complement strand
TGCACTGTTTTAGTTGATAATTTGGGGGGGGGGGGGGGGTTAAAAAGTGGTAATTGGAGAGTTTGAAAATAACAGGAAATGTACCCCAAACCAACACAACCTTTAACTGAGACTTTCCACCATATCCTATAATTTCATCATAGAATGATTGTACCGAAATTGTACATAATGGTAAACATTGTTTCTCAGTTGTTGTTGTTTTTTTTAAACAGTATTATTTAGCATCGTAGAAATATCAAGCCTGAGGTGTTGTGTAACAGACCACAACATGAGGGATGCAGGCTTGTTGTACAATCAACGTGTTTACTCGTCTACACAGTATATTTTTGTAAATATTGTACATTGGTTGGATTTCTTTTAAATTAGTGCATAATGGAGGGTTTATTGTTCACACATGGGTAAGTGTGATTTTTTTTTTCTCCCCCCTCCCTCTGGGTTGCAAAACTCTTCAACCATTTATGTGAATATGTAAACTTAAATGCAGATGGGACTGATTTGGGGTTCTTCATCACAGTGAATGTAGTGGTGGGGTTAATAATTGCCAGTTTTCAATGCCAGTTTATCCCAATACAGCCTGAAAACATGAGCACAGGCTCTTGACTAAATTTTGGCAAGATGTCATGCTCAGTTACCAGTGATACAAAAAATCAGGCAAAAAAACCCAAACGTTTTGTCTTGGCAGGTTGTTCCATACACAGCTGGTATACTCAGTGATGAATGGGACGACCTTCCTCTACAGTGCAATATATTGTACAATTTGCCATCAAGTTGACAAAATGCTCTTGTAAACCTGGATTTTTGATCCAAGCTATTCATTGTTCATCATTTTGGCAAATGTTTTGTATTGACAATGATCTCAACATGTGTTCTTTCTTCCC
The DNA here is from genome assembly GCA_037974645.1 of Hollardia meadi. Classification (NCBI taxonomy): domain Eukaryota; kingdom Metazoa; phylum Chordata; class Actinopteri; order Tetraodontiformes; family Triacanthodidae; genus Hollardia; species Hollardia meadi. The sequence goes on along the minus strand of JBBPCS010000064.1, from coordinate 376,609 downwards.
CATTCATTTACCTGATCCCCTGTCCTCTTTGCTATTCCCTCCCCTCACTTCCTAAACCTCTGTCACACACCACCAGACCTCTTCTTCAGCTCGTAGTACTGCTGCATTGCAGGAGCACGGAGTGATAATGGGGCGAACCACCTCCAGATGCCAGCCGGAGAGGGTGAATTGTGAGCAGTCCAAAGTCTCATGGTTTGACCCACTGAAGTTGAAGCCATACAGCTGTAAAATACATGGGAGCCTCACATAATGAAATGTGGAAAACGTTGAGCCGCTGCTAATGAGATTTGCTGCTAACCAAATATTAAAAGTCTTTCTGTGTAACATACCTGTTCAGTTTTTGCAAATAATGATTGACAAAGTCACCATGTACTGTTGTTTTCTGTTTGTCCAGATGCATTTACATGTTTTTAACAATACACCCGCATTTTTTTTGCTGGTAAAACTAGACATTATTTAGGGTTTTTCCTTTCACGATGTTAATAGTTGTGAGTCATCACAGACAGACCTGCATGAGTTAGCTACAGAATTTAGTAGTAGAGCATAGTTCAATCCCTCATCTAAAATGTATCTGGACATACAGAACATGTTCCTATTCTTGAAACTCACCTACATTTAGTAACATTTTATTTTTTAGTATGCAGTCTTAAGGCAAAGTTTAGTATTTCACAAGTGCTGGTGTGTGCTCCCATGCTAAGAAATTAACTTTTTGGTTTCTTCACATGTGATGAGCTTAACTGATGGTTGTTGATGCCTTTGGTAGATGTAAATGTAGGATTTTTGACTAGAATGTTTGTTTTGTTTATTTTTTTCTTTCTAGTCAGAAAATTCATCCCAGACAACTAACAATACACATTTTCATTTTGTTTTTTTCCCCTCTATGATGCCTGAGTCATGTTTTCAGTATCTTTTTGCTCCCATTTTTTTGTATACCTCATCTTGTAACTCCTTCCTTGATATTTGACACTGGAACAACTCCCACGTCCCTCACTTCAGCTGTGTTCCCTTCCCCTGCCATTTCCCTCTAAACTCATCTTCATTTGAATTTCTCACTTTCTCTTATTTCCTCTCCTTGCATGCTGTGCTCTCCCCTCTCCTCTCTTCTCCCCTCCTCTCCTGCAGATCTCTCTAACCAGTATTTGTTCTCTTATCATTCTTATCATCCTTTTATGTTGAGTATGTTTGTGACCGTTCGCTGTGTGCAACAAGTCACTCTCAGTAGTAAGTATTGTTTTGCCCCTGCAATGCTTTAATAGTTTATGTTGCAGCTCACTAACAACTGAAGCTGAAGGGTTATCTGCAATGCCTCCTCCCTGTCCTCATGCCTCTACATAGCTGACATGATAAACTGCCATTTTGTAAATTATTGTGTGCATATTTTGAAAAAAAATCTAATAAAATTCAAGTATAAAGGGCATCCAGTGTTATTGAATCATGGAATACTGTACATATTGACAGAATTGGTTTAGACATGTAGAAGAATAAATGGATAAATCACAGACCACAAGAACTTGTGCAGACAAAATTATCAGAAATGAGAAAAAAAAGTTTTGCATGAACAATTTATTGTGAAATGTCATTCATATCAAATGAGAGGCACCCATGACACTTAAAACTAGAAAAAAGTTTTGTCTGTTGACTTGACAAAATTAAATAATTTCCAGATTTTCTTAAATACAGCTTAAGTGACATTTTTCAGACAACACATGATGTATAAGTCCTCATCAAAGTGAATTAAACAAAAAAGGAGCAGTTGGAGTATTGTGATGGGCAGAAAAACGAGATGAAATTACAGGAAAATGATGGAAAATACAGCAGTAGTCAGACTAATATAGAAAAAATGTGTAAAGCTACTTCCAGTCAGTGAAAGAAGGAAAGTTCAGCTCATGCAGTTAAATTTAAAATGGAAAAATAAGGAAATGAGCAAGCAAAGATAACAGGACAGCTGGGAAACTAGTTTACAGGCGGAAAGCTTTACACAAAGTGGGCTGAAAGTGTAAAAATTAAATTAAGACGTTTGCATAAACCTAAATTTTTATTCTATGATTTACCTCTAGATATTAATTAGGCCCCATATAATAACATAAGTCATAAAAGATGCATTTTTAAGTGCAATTACAAAATCATGCTCATAATTTCTGCAAAAGACCAGCACATTTTGTGCTATCAGTTTTATCATTAAAGGTGAATAAAAAAAGCTATGTGTACCTCAAGTCTACAGCTTTGTAATTCACCATCAGCAATACAGTTTGAGAATTTGAAACATAGCCTAGCTGTCCAGTTAAACAAAGAAACTATGAAGTGCAAAAGAGCAACTACTAATGAAAGAGAAAGGAGCAAAACTGCGGCTCAATATAAATACGCTCAGAGGACAGAAAACTAAACACTAACAGGCGAAAGAGCAAAAGCTAATTTAATGACAAGAAAATGAAGATAGACCTACACAGAATACAGCAGAAGAGAAGAATAATGCAAAAAGAGAAAGTCATAAGCAAAGGTTACAGTCACTTAGAGAAGATGAAAACTAAAAAGCAGAAAGCTAATTCTTACAGTGGTACAACTACACCTACTGCTCCTATAGAAAAAAATGAAACCAGTGAATGTAGAAGTATGCAGAAGAAAATAGAAAAGAAGTCATGGATGTGTATGTGTTTCCTAAAGCGGTGCAGAGCAGGACAGGAGGAAAGAGAAAAGATGAAAGTAGCTGACAAGGAAGTATGCAATGAAATGAGAAAATGACGTAGGAAGTAGGAAAGAAGATGGATACAAGCAAGAAACAGAGGAGGGTGCTTCAGTGGACATTACAGCCTACTTTTTTTTAAAATTTCACAGCAGGTGAATAACATAGCTGACAAAGAAAAACAACCTAAAGACACTGAATAATGGAATATGAAATAAAAGATTGGAAAAAATGTTATGAATCAATAAAGGACAGAGGAGAAGAGAGAAAAAACAGGTTTTATTTAAAGGTAAAAATCAAACACAGCAGCAAAGAGTGCCAAAGACGAGGACGAGAAGGCATTCAGCAGTAGAGAGTGAGGAAGGAGAAAGACAGGAAAAGTTAAATAAAGCCACAAAGACGAGAGTTTGAACAGAACAGAATACTTGGACTTTTTACACAGCAGTTATATTAGAAGAGTAAGCCTTTGAGCAAGGCCTTGAATCCTCAGTTTATGTAGTTAAGCCAACAGCAAAAGTCTGCTTCTCACTGCAGTTCTGAAGAAAAATGAAGCAGAAAGAAAGCTCACAGTTCCAGAAAGGATTCATGTCAGCTGTATTAAAAGCTTAAAATGTATAAGAGGTAGATTGTTAGAAAGGCAAAAAAAAAAAAAGGAATTCCAACTACATCCAGACAAACATTAGTTCTGCATTTGTAATAATGATACCAGTGTCACAGCTGTCTCTCAGTCGACTGGATAACTGAACAATAACCACCCTCATATGCTCACACACACACACACACACACACACACAATCACACGCATACACACATACACACACACACAAAGTAAATATCATCAAGAAAATAAGTCATTTAACATTGTACAAAATGTTTGTTCTTTTTGTACAGTTTGACCCGTGAAAAATCCAAGATATCACTCAAAAAAAAAAAAAATCATTCTCACAGTATTTTTCACCTTCTGTCGTGTGAACCATCTACCCACATCAGAACTCTTTTAATATTAAGCGTGTTAATATTACATAACATCCTCCTTCAGGTGCCAAGTATTTATTAGTAGAATGGGCAGTAAATGAGTCCCACAGTATTTACAACTTCAGTCTGTTTAGTCTCTCCACGAGAGGTTGTGATGGAGGTAAAAACCACATTTAAGGATCTCCTTATCTGTCCTGCAGCGTCAATGGATCAGCCAATCCCAGAGTACAAGAGAGACCACCCCCCCCCCACCTGTCGGGTGGCTCAGTATGGAGTGAAGCGGTTATATCCTCCTCTGTACAAACTGGCCTGTTGATGGAAGCAGTATGCCAGGTTTGATCAGGGCCCGTTGTTAACCGCACATGTAATAACATAGCTTTCAACAGAGGCTGTGTGCGCTGTAACTCACCACTGTACCAACTCCATATGTTGTTGTTGGTCCAACAGAGTGGTGATAGGGATCTGCAGCTGTGGCGTAAACCCGTCCATATCTGGTCAGACACATCAAGAGGAGAAGGAAATGTCATCTGTAAGATTTTTAGAAAGGGTCCATTGAAGCCCTGTGCAACCCTGACCTGATTAACCTTCTTTATTTGTTAATTTAGCTTCTCCCCTCCCTTCATAATGGCCTGAAATGTTGCTTCTCCGCACACCTGCAAACATTCATAAAACCTGCCATGTGCAGCTTGTGTGTTTTGTAGATTGAAAGTTACTTAAAGTCCTCCTCCAGTCAAAAATGTGTTTTTCTTCTCGTTCCTCCTGTTTAATGTTTGAGCTTCACAGTGTAGAATGATGTATGTGCAGAGTCTGACACTATGAGTCTGTTTTCACATTCAATTTTCTCTTTGCTCATTTAAAAAAACAGATTTTTAAGAGGCGGCCCTACGAGCGTGACATCAGAAAGAATTTTAAGCCAATCCTGGTCCAGTATTCAGCATACACAAGTGTGATGTGGAAACCTGAAGCCTCCAGTGCACAAACACTGAGAATGGACTCACTCCTACAGTGAAGGAGGAGACATCTTGTGTCCAGCAGTTTTAATGAGGGAGAAGGAAATAGGTGCAATTTTAAGTATTTTAATGTGGTAATTCTACTTTTTGCAAAAAACAAACAAACATGCCAGACACACAGACAGTGTTTATGTATTCCTTAATACATGTGTAGAGGGGATCTTTAAGGAGTCATGACCTCAGTGTTCAAAGCATGTGCATTATAGACAGACAGTGTTTTTAATAAGAACATTTGACATGCTCCAAATCACTTGTGAGGTTGAATTTTGACATATGAAACAAATATCATGTATTGTTCAGTGACAATGTGAAAGAGGATATCCAGAGCAGAAATTGTATTTGGCTGCTGCTGAATTAATATCGGCCTGAAAGATTTATCACTTTACCTCTTGAGAATAAATGTCAACATACAGAAAATGCCCATCCAGTAAAATTGTCAAGCCAAAAGTGTGTGTGGTGTTCATCTGCGTACCCATCACTGTAGGTCGCTGTGGCAGCAGACGCAGATTGAGCCACTCTATAAGCTGCAGGATAGCCACCCTGAACAGAAAAAATAAATAAAATTACATGAATATAGCTACTTTAAAATGACTTCAGGAGGAAATGTGTTAAAAGTGTGCAGTGTCTTACATAGACTTCTGCTCCATACAGTCCATCCTGATATACCACCCTAATAAAAGTGAGATAAAACAAGATTACAAGGTTTAGCAGTGATTCAGCAGTGATTGTAGACCAGGTACGGGTACTTGGGCGCAGAGTCTTACCCAGGGTAGGCGGGCACAGCAGCAGGTGTGGCTGCGGTGGAGCGAATTGTGTTGTAGACGGCTCGGCCTCGACCACGCAGTGCAGATCCCCGGTAGGCCAAGGTAGGAGTTGCTACGGGATACGGGAAACTGGCCACTAAAGGAACAGAGAAAGGAGAGAAAAATAGAAATATTAGATAAACAGAATAATAAAATGCTGGTGGTCTCATAACAATAACAGTGTTGCAGAGAAGAAGTTACCCGTGTAGAGCTCAGGTGCGTACATCGCCCCCATGACAGGGTTGATCTTCCATCCAGAAGCTATGCAAAAATAAAATGAGAGTAAGTTTGTCGCTCATCAAATATAAACAGAAGTCACCCAGAATCCAGTGAAAGGTCTTACTTGAAATTTCACCATTTACAAGAGGCGTCTGCGGCTTCTTGGTCACTACTCTGGCAGTGGCATTGTTAACCTGGGGAAAGACAGAACAGGACAAAGGCAATGATAAAGGGCAGTTATGCAGAATATAATCTGTAGAAGGACCTGAAATAGTCAGAGTTGACGACTAAAAAAGTTGATTGAAGGACATGTGATATATATACATTAAAGTGGAAACTTGCAAATAGTAAGAGATTCCCCCTCACCTCGATCTTTCTCCCTTCCACAATCGTCCCATTCAGCTTTTCTCTTGCCCGGTCAGCCTCAGTTGCACTCTCGAAGGTGACAAACCCAAAGCCCTGCAAGTTCACGTGGCCATATGGTTTGTTTATATTCTGCTTTTGTTCATTAAAAATATATTTTTCAAGTCTGATAATATTTCTGTGATGCTCACCTTTGATCCCCTCTCATTGAAGATAATTTCGACATCAAGGATCTTGCCAAATTGCTGGAAATGTGAGAATTTTATTTGAATAAAATATTTATTTAACTGAGACACTGAGATTATTTCATTTAGATTACCAATATGGACAACAGTGATACTGCCTGATATTGAGAAATTCATACCCCAAACATCTGGCGTAGGTCTGGGTCTCTGAAGCGGAACGGGATGTTGGAGACGTGGAGGCGTTTTGGTTGGGCCTTACTTGCCCCCTCCTCATCACTTACATTTCCTGCTCCGCCCCCTGATGATACGGACACGCTCAGAGACTGGGGGTCAGAGGTTACGGAGGCCAAAGCATCCTCCTGACAGTGAGAAAGTATGAAAACAGGAGGAGGAGAGGAAGCAAGCACATGGACAGGAAAAGAATGGACGAGAAGGAAGAGGACGTGGAAGAACAAACAAAAACAGAGAGACGGAAAACAAAAGATGGAAGAATAAAGAGTATGAATGAGATATGAGTAGGTGTGAAGAAAAAACAGGGAGAGGGCATCAGTAGGAAAGCAAAGAAGGAAAGGGTAAAAAAAATAAATCATAAAAGTCAATTCAGAAAGTCTTTTAGAGGATTCTGTTTGTGTAAAGATTCAGTTGCGTAAGCATCACATGGCATTAGGCAAAGATCATTTTCATGAAGTGATTCAAACCAAAGTTCAAAGAGCATTCAGCAACCAGTGATCCCTCTCAGGCAAACGTGAGGAGGCACGAAAGGGGCTCCATTTTAGTGAGGCGTCTTTGAATACATGCCTGTCGGAGAGTATAAAGGCTAATGCATTCTACAATAACAAGAAATTTCTGACACTAAATCTACTTCTGCTCACTCAAGCCGTGGCAAAAAGTTAAATAAAGTTTAAGCTCCCCTGAAAGAAAAGAAAAGACTGTAACTTAGTGCCTTATGAGTAAAAACTGTTATAATAATCAGTAAAAAACATATAAAACTTTGCCCCATGCAGAAAAAAAATCAAGGCCTAATGTGCCAAAACCAAAACATTCACTATCCCACAATGCACCATGATGCTAGTGTGTGCATGTGTTGTCTGTGCATGTATGTGTTGGTCAACCAGCGCAAAAAGGAAATGTTAAACAAATGTTTTTAAGACAAATTAATGAGTCAAAACAAGAAAAATGAGAGTGAAAAGGTCTGCAAGAAAAAAAACAAATACAGTGAGCTTCAGCAATGAGAGCGAGAGAAGGAGCGGAGTGCACTGTAGAAATAAAAGGTAACATTAAAAAGCAAAGAATAAAATGACTGGAGAAGTATTGATATGTGAATCAAACTGCAGTCCTTTATGCAGAAGGCAAAATGTATTAGCATTCTAGTACCAAGAGGCAGAAGGTGGAAAAGGCCTCAGTGCAGCAGTGAAGATTAAAATTAAACCAAAGTAAACAAGGTGCGCAAAAAGCTTGAAAAGGAAGAGGGTGATGGGGTGGAGGGGCATAAAAGGCAGAGATCAAAACTGAACGTTCCACAAGGGTCAGTCGGGTCACGGTGCTGCTTTTCTGCCAGGGGTTAAAGGTCATTTGAAAAGGGGTATAATTAATAGGTTGGGGATAGAAAAGGTACAGAGACACTCTCACGCAGGGGAGTGTTCTACAAACATAAACGTTCACAAGCCACTGGATTACGCATCACTGGCTTGCCATGGCTAACTACTGTAGACAGCACCATATTCACCCACACACACACGCACACAGCACAGACAGGCTACAGTGGAGGGGAGTGGGAGACAGGGGGAGAGGGTTGAGTTGGGTGGTGGTGTCGTGTCACGATGCAGAAATGCGTTTCTGGACCTGAGCGATATTTCAGAGGGGGGGAAAGAGGGTCATCTGGTCAGCATCCCCTTTTGACCCCCTCCCTCCATGGCGACGTCTCAACATTCTCCGAAAATCAGCACGGACCCAAGTATGTCAGGGGCTCTAGTAATAAAATATATAAGACGGGGCCACAAAACACCATTTATGAGCGCTAAAAAACTTATTATCTTATATTTCAACCACTTTCCAAATTAAATCATTGTTTCAAAGAATTTTACAAAACAAAAAACAAATCAAGTCTACAGCCACGCTAGCAGCTCTGTGAGGAAACTGCTGCTAGCATGCTAACAGACCTACAATGCTAAGATGCTGATGATTAGCAAACCAAATGTTATGTCTATCATGTTAGCATACTAACATTTGCTAATTAGCGCTAGGCTGGTGGGAATGTCAGTTTTGCAGGCGTTTGGTCTTAAAAGTGTGCTGAATGAACTGAAATTTGGACCTGATGATGCAACTAGAGCAAGTCAGTAAATCAACCAAGTCATCAGGATTTATCCTCTGGGGACCTTGAACTGTAGCAATTTTCATGGTAATCCATCCAACAGTTGTAAAAATCTATTTCACTCTAGAAAAATGTTTAGAAAATACTTTGAAAAGACTCCCTAAAACTTTGTATTTCACCCACAGCCACGCCTTACGTCCTGTGTGACACAAAGTGTTGTGTGTCTGATGTGTGTTCTCGTCGCCTCGCATTGGGCCTTCTTGTCACTTGTAGCTTCAAAAAGACATGATTTATTTTTCTTTTCTTTTTCTGACTTATTAGTTTAACCCAAACCATCTTTTCCTAAACCTAACCATTTAGTTTTGTTGCCCAAAACGATCAAAACTATGACTGAAAACAATTTTAAATACCTGAAAATACTATGTTTGCTAAGTCAATAAATAAAAGTCAAAATTACAGGGTCACATACCCCAGTCCCCCAAATTAAAGTCTTAAGCACAAACCATTCAGCCAATTCAACTCACTAATCTGTCAGACTTTGTCCCTCTTTATACTATTCCACCTGACTTTCTGAGGGTGTATATATATATATATATCTCATATAATCACCCAAATGGTTTCACAAGTCAGAAAATCATATTCTATGTATAACGTGTGCTCAGAGCATGGGCTGAGACTGCTCTATCTCGCAAAACCCTGCACATCCAGGTGAAATACCAAGATTTTAGTGAGTCCTGTACTCGTAACAATTTGATTTTTTTTATTGGAAACAGGTTGATAAGATCTTACTGCACTGGCAGATGTTTTCAATTATTTAAGAAGACAAGACAAATACCTTTATAAAAAGATTGATGCCTTCTGACAAATTGTCGAATTCAATAACAAAACGTCATTCTTACATGAACATAAACTCTTTTTGTCTTTTATTACACATATATTTCAATAAAATATAAAATAATACATTTTTAAACAATAAATCTGTTACTCCCTCAAATCAATTTGATTTCTTACTTAAAACCACACAAAAACATAAGATGCAAAGTGTTCCACATTTCACTGATAATCAACTCAACAGAAGTCTCACAGCCATACTCCTGAAAGCTGATCTGTTTTATTGGCTGTTAAATAAGACACACTGGAGGAAGGAAACTTGGGTGTTTATTTTCAACAACAAATCCCCACACAGCTGCCCCCTCCAACCCCCAACCCCCCACCACTTTGTTGTTCTGAGTGTGAGCAGCATTCCCGTACATGGACACAACAGTGGAAGTGGGTCTCTAAATATAGAAGGGAACTCTATCTGGCCATGTTTCTCTGATAGGACCTGAAGGGCTTCTTCTCAAATTAACTTAACTGAAGATCATATTTTATTGGGGCATGCATCTCTTGTTGCGATGTGACTTCCTTCCTCAGACTGTTCTTACCGTGTTACTGGATGTCAGAGCCTCTGCCCCGTCCAGCTGAGGGCCCTGGTAGACTCTGAGTTGGGGATGTTCGGGGTACTCTGAACCGGCATGTACAGAGCTAAAATCAAGAGGTGGTAGTCTGCCCACAGATGTTGACGGACCTTGACCTTGTGGGGGGTAAGAGGGAGGAGGTGCATAGACCTGAGGCAGGGTGGGGTCGCCGCCGCCGGGGCCGGCCTCCTGTGCGGGGCCTCCCTGACGAAGAGAAGGAAAGAGGAATCAGCCATTAAGACCAGACAAGATATCAAATGTCAGAGGTGTAAACAAACTAACCACCATGTTGGTAATGTTGTAGCTCTTCTGCTTTCACAATAATGAATTGCTGAGTTTGAATGAATAGTGCAGAAGTGTTGAGAAGCACATCTGGCCTAAATGTCCACATGCTTGTTTGAGCCAGAATGTTTATAACTTCTCTCTAAATACTAAAATTAAAAGGATCTCTGACTGCCGGTGGTGAAAAGTACATTTACTTACTTACTCTTTGTATTTCTACTTCACTATATTTCAGAGGGACATATTGTACTTTTCAATCTTTACTGCAAGCAACATATATTTAATCACTTTAGTCACTTTGCAAAGCATACAAATTTAAATACCCAATATGTAATGATGTATCATTATAGGTTAAGATAAAATAAAAGTTTATTGATTCCCTAAGGGAAAAATAAGCTGCAACATTGAAGTGGTGAACACATTAATGTATCAATAATTAGAACCTGGTCATATAATAAAGTGGTTCTCAAACGTTTTCATGCCAAGGACCCCTAAACTGACACAAATTAGACCAGAGACCCCCAGTTGATAGGATTTTGTCCCAGGGCCCCCATTTGATAAAAAAGTTTGATTTTAGATATTAGATTACAGAAAGTGTATGAAACTCTAATATATTAATATAAAATATGAATATACATTATTTTTAAATTGGCCATTCTGCATAATTAGAGCCTTCATTTTTGGTACTTTTACTTGTTAAAAAGCATTTCTGCACAATGGTATTCTTATTTTTGTGAAAGTAAATGATATGACTACTTCACTACAGCTAGAGCCAAAGCAATTAGTTCATTAATCAATTAGTCAATCAAAAGAAAATTGCTAGCAATTTTGCTAAATAATTAATCGTTTGTCATTTGTCAAGCAAAAGAATGCCAAATATCAATGTAATGTCAACAATATCATTGTAAAATTTTTAATAATATTTAATTAATATTTTTTTAGATATTCTGATAAAAAATAGTGAAACTTAAACTGAAGGTGTTTTGCACTATTTTCGGACATTTTATACAGTAAATATTTAATTTAAAAAGATGAAAATAACTGTTGCAGCCATACTAACATCTATCAGAGGGGTTAGTTAGTTTTAAATGACTGAAACCAGGCACATTAAAATATCAGTACAGCCTCATCACCTCAGTCAAGTCACACTGAAAAAACAACCAAATTTTAATCTCTTCAAGTAAGAGATTGAGATAATTGTACGTCTTAGCATGCATGAAGGCAGATCTAAACTACACAGAAGCAGAGGTGAACAGCCATCCTATTCCTACCAGTGAATTAAAAGCTTTGTCTTACCCCTTTACTGCATTCCTCGATCTCTGATGCATTTACCAACAACTGCAGCATGTTTTAATGCCAGCTGACCACCCGCCTACCGCACCATAAGTTCTACTCTTCCACCAATCACATCAAATGATTGCCAGAGCAAAAAGGACTAGGGGGGCCACACCAGCTGTGGTCATCTGTAACTGTCAATCATCCCCAACCCACCCACCCACGCTGCCTTCACTGCACTCATGAACACACACACACACACACACACACACACATACACACGCTCTTCAGACTGTAGAGTTTGTCCCTTCATGATGAGGTATTTATGAATATAAATGCCAGCATGAATATAAGTATATCATGCTAAAGGTCGACTCTAAGAATACCACATTTCAGAGGCCAACATGGTTTTATTGCTTTTTACAAAAAAACATTATTTAAATAAACAGTATCTCAAACTACTTCACCTGATGCGATGTGGAACATGGTCGCCTTTCAAATAACTCAGGGCTTAAAAATAATTTCATCTTTTCATTTTTAGTTTCTGTTCTGAGGGACATCTGTTGGATCACCAGTGTCGTAAAAACATCATGGCTGCTGAAAACAGCTCTTTTATTCTTTTCCCAGTAATATTTCGGACTTAATGGTCAAAATCACGAATTATAAACAGCGCAAAGGGTAGAACAACAACAACACATCAATACAATCATTGAAAATACGATCCTGAAAAATCCCCAGATTTTTACAGACTGGGAATGGTAGTGAGCTTATTTCTCAGATTTTTTCTGTTGCAGTATTTATAGTTTCATTTAATCAAAGGATTATAGAAGTTCCTCAGTCTGTGTGTCCTTTCAGACTGTTCACTGAAATCTACGTGTTGACTTGCATGCAAAATGCCACAAGTTTGTCAGCCAGCTTCAGGATTAAGAAGGATCTATTATAATTAAAAACTCCCCACCATTATTTCATAACCTCTCATGTATCTCTCTATCAGCTGATGCACTCAAGAGCTGTGAATAATTAGAGATGTGGAGGTGCAGATAGTCCAATAAAGAAGGAGCTGGAGGAAGTGTTACAAAACATCCTATTTTTCATTTTGTGAATATCAACTTATGTCAAAATAGACATTTAAAGTACCACAGGTTAGACTGAACAGATTACTAAACTCTTTCTGTCTGTCAGTTTGTTAAATCAGATTATGGGTTCTCAGTCGTAATACTCCAGGGATCCAGTGCAAGGATCCAGTGTGTTTTAAGACCTGTGTGCCTTTTTAGGTGAAGCACTGAACATGGAACAAGCAATGACATTGAATACACGGCAGCTACGTGTTTTTACTATTTCATTGTAGTACAAATGTTTTGCTGTCTGATTGAATGATTGTTTTGCTTGTTTGATTTTGTTTTCATTTTATGCACACGTGTAAACAAGACTAAGAGCCTACATCCTAGCTAATGATATAAAAACAGCTGTGTTTTGAGCTAAATGCTAATGTTGACATGCACGTTTACCATGTTATTAGTGTATTTGCACGCTTACATTTGGTCATAAAGCAAAGTATTGAAATTTAAGGCAGGGAATCCCGAAAGTTAATGCAATTTATCCTGAGTGGGTCATGAGTGTGTCCAGCAAATTTCCATCCAGAAGCTGGTTTCCAAACATCAACTTGTGCCTGTATTGTGTCACTTTTAACTCAAGAAACAACCAATGTGTGACACACAAAGATAACACAATCTGCTCGATATCACTACCAGTCCTGTACTCTTGCTTTGTATTCCCACAGACTGTAACTAGCCACCGTGCCTGATCCAGTATCACAGTGTCAGCAGGCATACAGACTCTGTGTCCCCCCTCTCCTCCTCGCAGGCTATTTTTTTATTTCCATTTGTTCCTTCTTTCTCTCGTCTCCCTCCTCAGCTGTCAGTTTGTGGTCAGAGGTCAACGGCTCTGAGCCAGGTGCATGCTGGGACAGCTGCCACAGGATTTACACGCAGACGACACTAACTGCAGATGTGGCCTTTTAGTGCCGGCCAAGTTACAAATGTTAGTGAACACCTACAGCTTATTAAATTAAATCTATAAATATTAAATTAAATATTTCTTTTTCTACAACTATATTTTAAAAGATATTTTCTGACCGGATTTCAAACCTACACTCTTTAAACAGATGCTGCGTTTCAATCATACAGACATTTCTTTGGAAAACTGCTGAAGAAGGGTTCAGTCTTTAGAAATATCACATTTGTAGGTTGTAAAAAGTTCAGCATGTGCCAATGCATTTCGGAGAAGTATCTAATTCTTGAAACTCAGGCTTTAAACTCTTTTTTGGTTGCGGCCACATCCAAACAAACCCTCCCTCCACACCTGTTTTCTCAGTACCCTTCCTAATTTTCTTATATATATTATATATTCATATAAACATGTATGAATATTATGCTCAAACAGCTAAAATACTGAGTATTAAAGTGCACAACAGGCAGGCTTCACACCTATTTTAAGTACCGTGGACTGCAGACGACAAGATAGGTGACAGAATCTCCTCCTGTGATTATCTGCTCAGGAGAGGAGGTCTAAAAATACAGCTGGTGTGAAGCACAGAGACAAGGTAGAGAATACCAGATGCACCGCGGCATTAATGGTATGTCAGGGACACTTCCACACACACACACGCACACACACACACACACACACACACACACACACACACACGAACAGCCTGCTGGCATCACTGAGACCACTGGACCAAAGATAACCCCTAATGTGTCCTTACGATTAAATAAAAAAGATCTTTCACAATCAGTGTGTTTCACCCAGCTACAATCAGGCCTGCTTCTGAGCATTAGATATTTAGTCACTACTGTATTATTAAACAATATATCAGTAAAATAAATTAGATGTAAGATGTGACTCATTAACTCAAGGAAATAAAGGAGCTTTGGTTTCTTCTGGTGAAGTAACTATTTTGTTCCTCACTGGGAATATGTTGGTCTATTGGCTACACTGACATTAATTACTAAATTACAATAAAATTACAGCTGAAAAGTTTAGTTGATCGATAGAAAACAAAATCGTAAATTTTGATAATTGATTTTTTTCAGCCATTTTTGAAGTAAATATGCAAATAATTCATTGGAATCACCTTTTTAAATGTGAAGCTTATTAAATATTTGCTAATTTCTTAAAATCCTCAGCCCTCCATGATAATAAAAATTATTATCTTTGGGTTCTTGACATTTGACAACTTTCTGATGAGCATTTTTAAAAAACATTCTGATATTTTAAGTAAATTTCGTATTGTCTTACAAGTAAATACACATTAATAGCACATTCATCTTGATGGTTGCAGCCGTAAACTCATTTAATTATGCATTTTATTGGGATTTTTATGACTTTTTTTATTACATCTAGCCTTAATTACTACCCTGAATTCTGATTCACCTAAAGTCTTAAAAGCTCCCAGCTGCCTGACAGACCGGACTTTTTATGATGCAGGTTTGTGGAGACAAACATTAATGTGCAATAAAAAAGATGTGTGATTCTGGAGTTTACAGAGTGGATTGAGAGTTTACCTGAACTATGCTGGGGTAGCATGTGGTTGTCTGTGGGTAGACAGGGAGTCCATAAGGCTGGAGAATCACAGTGGGTGAGGAGAGCATAGCCCAAAAACCACACACAAGGAGACGGGGAACAGTGGAAGATGGGAGGAAGAGGACAACAGGGGAAAAGGAAAGGTTGATATGCACACAGGAGAGCAGGCAATCAGGCTGTGGGAAAAAAATAAGAAAAAATCCTAACAGGAAAAAATAGAAGATCCAAGAGGGTGAGGGGAAGGAAGGTTGAGACTCTATTTAACCTCGCTGATTAGTCAAAGAAAGAAAAAACACAAAGAAAGTCCACTAAACAATCGACGTCCGGAAAAGATACGATATAGTGCAGTGTAAGAGAAAGCAAGTGAGCTTCTGTGTGTCCATCAGTTGATCATGCAGCCTGACAGACAGAAACACATGCTCGCGGGTCCCATTTCAGAGTTATATAAATAGTCACCCATGTCCTTCTCTCTAAGTTTACCACCTTACCACCTTCACTCTTACACACTTTGTAAATCAAGATTTCTCACTATTTGTTAACACTTGAACATTAAACAGGCAATGTACCATGCTCCACCATTTAGACTAAGCTAAAAATCTGTTATCTTTTTCATGTATATGACGACATGACTTGCTCACTCACACACTACACATATCTACAGGCAAGTAGGAGCACACGCCTCACTGTTTTCAGGTGTTGTTTTCAGTTTGACCAACAGAGCGCGACAAAAACACCATACCTACTTCCGTTCTGGAAGAGAGGCATGATGGGATATGTAGTGCGTACGCGGGTCCTATAACTGAATGGGAACTTCCTTTATCGCCCTCTTTACTGCGCGAGCCTGAGCGAGACAGGTATGGACTGCTGCGTCGTGCTACAATACAACACAAACTCGCAGCATTTAACCTTTTAAATCTCCAAACGTCCACAGGCAGTGAAAGGAAACAGTCATTTGAGCTAATATGTCTTTAAAAAAAAAATATAATTTGTAATGGATTGAAGTAAAAAGCTAATTCGGCTAAGCTAACTCAGGGTTGTCGCATTGAACAACGTGGTGTTGTGCAGCTGTGGCCTAGTCGTATGGCTGACACATTGCCGACTTCTAACGGATATTTACACGATTTCTTGTCGATACAAACGGGTTTAATGCATCTTTTCTAGTTTAGTAGTGTTTTGAATTCATTAAGTTACACACATTACCTGTGACTTTATATGAACCGCACGCCCGCAGAGCTAAAATGCTAACGTTAGCGTTACACTCATACGTTAGTAGTTCGGGAGAGGTAACAACTATAATGGAAATTCAACCGTTAAATAGAATTCAGTCTTGTTATATTGAGACGTAATAAATGCCTTTAAATGCCAATCTGAATTTTTTACAAATTTGTAAAGTGGAAAAGAGAAGCTGAGATCAAGTCTGTCACAACTCCTAGTTAAAATTTTGATTTATAGTCTTTTCAAATTAACTTGCAATTTCAACCTTGAGCTATTCAGTTGACTCAGTTAAGTTGACTGAAGAGGATGTCAGTTGATTTGCGAGTTTAGGGTCTGAAGTTTGCCACAACTGCTGCTGAGTCTCTGTAAAATTGGCTAATTAATACTTTTACACTGACAAACATGATGCTCTGGTGTTGCAGGCACATCTAAGCCGTCATGCCCGTTGCCAGGAGTTGGGTTTGTCGCAAGACATACGTCACCCCCCGCCGTCCCTTCGAGAAGTCCCGTCTTGACCAGGAGTTAAAACTCATCGGTATGTTGTAATTTCATTAACACAATGTGCAATAAATGAGCTTGGCTACTTTTTAAATTATCTTAGAGCAGCACTGAACTTTGACTGTTGCATCTTTTTAAGGTGAGTATGGACTGAGGAACAAGCGTGAGGTGTGGAGGGTCAAGTTCACCCTGGCCAAGATTCGCAAAGCTGCCAGAGAGCTGCTCACTCTTGACGAAAAGGACCCCAAGCGTCTGTTTGAAGGTAAACAAAAATAAGTCCAAATACAGGTTTGATCAGTCTATTGGCCGATGATTTAATTATCAAATGTCAGACTTTTCTGTGGTGTCAAGAATTCCTCGTCAATGAGGCCAGTGTTGTCATGCATCGTATGGGCATCTTTTTGTTTAGAATTGTAAAACGATCCCATGTGGTTGTCCAGGTAATGCCTTGCTCAGACGTCTGGTGAGGATTGGTGTGCTGGACGAGGGTAAGATGAAGCTCGATTACATCCTGGGTCTGAAGGTTGAAGATTTCTTGGAGAGGAGGCTGCAGACACAGGTCTTCAAGCTCGGACTTGCCAAGAGCATCCACCATGCTCGTGTCCTTATCCGCCAAAGGCACATTCGGTAAGCTCTAAGGCTCTTGGGACAATTATAAAGGCGTCACAAGTGTTTTGAGGGACTCATGAGAATCTCTCAATGCTTCCTCTTCCATCAGAGGACCGTCAACTTGTAACGCTGTCCACTGAGATCAGTTAAACATTTCAACAAGGTCAATTCGGTGTCAAAACCGTATACCTTGTCAGTAGACATTGCCCAGAGACAATCCTGCCGCCGAGGGCTTGGACTGTGCCACTGAGGTTGTGGTTGTCAGGTAAGGTATGGGGGATTGCACCTCGGGCAATTGAAGTATTCACCACACCTTTGATGTTGTGATGCCCAGGCTGATGATTTAAGATAACGTTCAGATTTTCTGTGGTGTCAAGAATTCCTCGTCAATGAAGCCTGCAATACATTAATGGCACTAGCCCTGTTTAAGATCAACAATTTGATTTTATAAGATTTATTAAATGGACTATAGGATTTTATTCTAAAGACCCCACCGCCGCCTCTTTCTGTTTCGGCAGTGTGCGCAAACAGGTGGTGAACATCCCCTCCTTTGTGGTTCGCCTGGACAGCCAGAAGCACATTGACTTCTCCCTGAGGTCTCCATATGGTGGTGGACGCCCAGGCCGTGTCAAGAGAAAGAACGCCAAGAAGGGCCAGGGTGGATCTGGAGGAGCTGACGATGAGGAGGAGGATTAAGAAGGATGTTGTCCAGGGAGTGTTTTCTGATGCTTCCTGCTCTGTCAAAAATTTTCAATAAAATGGTCTGACCACAAAATGGGAGTAGTTACCTTTTTTTCCTCTGTATATTTGCTCTAAAGTTATATTTGTTCAGGTTTTTATACTGTACTGCATGATACTGCATGGATACATGAAGGGTCAGGTAGTTGTCAATTACTAAAATAATTACTAAATAATTACTTTAAAATGGTGCACCAGAGGTTTGAAGTGTATTTGACATGAACGTCAGAATGGTACAGTCCACACCCCTGCAGTGGGGATGGTTCGTGCCGTACACGCCCACTAGGTGACTTTTTTTCATCAACTAGGAAGTAAACTGCTAGCTATGTGAATGGGCAATTGTATGTTGAGGCTGTACCGGAGAAATTAAAGCGTGGTGATCTAACGGCTTATAAATGTAAGTAATCCTCAACTCACGAGCGAAATGGTCTCATTGTGGTAGCTACTAAGCTAAGTAGCGATTCGTTGGGGCTACCAATGCTAACTTTTGCAAACAGTTTTCTTTATTGCCTGGCGTTATATACTGATACCAGTAAATGCATAAGTGACTACAGTAGTTTAACATCTGTGCTTTACATACCAACTGTCGTTTCTGCCACATTTTATAAAGTGACGTGGTCATAATCCTTGTCAGCCAACGTTGCTGTTAGCTAACGTTACCGTTTAGAAGTCAGTCAGTTCAAAAGCTGCAAGTGCCCACATGTTATTCCATGTTATGTAACGTTAATATTGGCATTAATGATGTTAACCCTTTACTATAATCTCCTTATGAACTCTTTTATTAGCGTCGTTCAAAATAATTTTACCCGATTACGCAACAGTGTTAGAATGTGCTGTTGCATACAACTCACCGGAACTCGTCTCAATTTGGAAGATTTTCGCCCGGGGTTAGTGTGAAGCACACTGAAGATTTGATCATTACTGTTAATATACCTCTGGGCAAGCTTCTCACAATTGATGAAAAGATGAAACGGTCGAGAGAAGTGGTAGAAGAATTGAGTAACCTTTTTTTTTTTTTTTTTTTTTAAATGTAGAGAGTAACTGCTTTCAAAGTAACGTGGCTGCAAGAACATGCCCACAGATGTCAAAAATGATTTTGCAAATTCATATGAAAAAATAAAGACTAAGAGATAAGATTTCTTAATAATAAAAAATACAAAGCCCTCAGAAGTTGGTGTTGTAATTACTAACTTTGCAGAAAAAAAGTGTTAACTTGATTTGGCAATAATTTGTGATATAGCGCTAAAACATCCTCTAAACCTACTGTAAGATTTAATCAATATATCTGTGGCACTGTCTCAATAAAAATAGCAATGATTAGCTCCACCGAGGTAGTAGTTGTTTCAGGTTGTTCGAATGGGTTGTGTTGTCTGTATGGGTTGCGGATTGTCTGTTACTGCTGTTTAATATGTATGTGTGTTGTTCTCTGTGTGAAAAGTTTGAAGCTGACTTTGTATTTCTGTGCTAGCAGAGCCATGTCTCCTGATGAGCTGGTGTACTTGGGAATTCTTGCTGCCTCCATCCCTGCTGGATTCCTCTTCCGTTACCTCAGTGAGTATTTTGGTCAGTTTAGACTTTCAACTAAAGTTAGAGACATCAAGTATGAATTTAAAACATGAATAGCAAAATGTTGTTTGTTTGTTTTTTCTACTCAGCAATTCTGTTGTATATACCTCATGGTCTCTGTAACTGACTTCTCTTTATATTTGTACTCTAATAGGCATAAGCTAAAATTTTACAGTTGTTTTCTTAAATATGTATGTACTAAGGAGGAGGGCTGCTACAGTGTCAACCCTCCTCAAGATGCTCATAACCATACATAAACCTGAAATGTGTCTAATACAGTAGGATCCTAGACATTGTTTATAGGAAATCCTCTTCTATGAAGGGATGAAGAACGTGGAAATCTGCTCAGCAGTCTCTGCTCCATAGTATTAAGGATTAGTGATGTCTAATCTTGTGTCACTATGTCCGTCACTATGCTTTGCATCCGTAGTCTTGCTGTTTTGTGATTGCAGTTTGTTAATTGTCATGATTTTTAAACATTTCTCCTTTTATCACAAAACAGCAGCAACATTGTTGGCTCTGACTGTCCTTTTAGGGCCTCCGTTATTACTTTGAATTATATGTTTATTTACATACGAAAGGCATGATTGAATCACAAAAAATTGCTCTCTGTATACTATACCCTTCTGAGAAATGTTGATAAGCATGTTGTATTTGGGTTGCTGTCCTGGTTGACATTGTCACTGAATTCAAAAGCAGTAAGCAGGAAGTGAAATGTTTTCACATTGTGTATCTTTTTCTTTTAAATTAATAGCACATTCTTTCTATGACATCAACACAGTTTGTCATATGCTATGTCCCAGGTGCTTTTTCCGCCCCATGTTACTTCTTGGTAGATGGTTGTTGTTGGTTAATTGTGTAATGTCGCTGTCATTTCAGGTCCTCCTGTGAAGCAGGGGGCAGCTCTTCTTCTGGGCCTCTCCATCACCATCGCCACCTGTCACATCCACACACTCCACTCCCTGGTGACAGTGATTGGAACATGGATTATCATAAAGAGCTGCTGGCGGTGAGAGACAAATATCTATGTTTCCACTTATTTCACGGTATAACACACACTGTTAGTACAAACGTCAGGACAGTAGGCCTGCAACTTGCAACTATTTTGTATTGATTATCCTGACAATTATTTTCTCAGTTACAGTAATTATGAAGTCCCTTACAAATCCCCCTTACAATTTTCCAAGATGCTGTCTTGAAATCGCTTGTTTTTTCCTTATATAGTCTTAAAGGGACAGTTCACCCCAAAATCAAAAATACATATTTTTCCTCTGGCTTGTAGTGCATCTAGATTGTCTTGGTGTGAGTTGTTCAGTTTTGGATATTGACCTTTTTTCAAATATATTGGATCTAGATTGCACTTGTCTTGTGGTGCTCAAAGTGCCAAATAAAATACCAAATAAACTCAACAGCACTGTCTTTTCCCAGAAATCATGACACAGATTTTAGTCCACCACAAGCTCATTGGTTTTGAGCTTCAAATGATTGTTGTTGCACCATGTGACAAAGCTCTATATCAGTCAGTACATACTTAACATGAGTCTGGACAGACATACATGGAAATTCGCAACTCGATTGGTGCGTGGAGGCAAACAACCGCAAGGCGGTAATTCTAGTTAACTTTAAATTCATGTGTATCTGAGTATACGTTGGTAAAAGTATTAGTATAAACCTAAATGTCTCTGTGTATATATCACTTCTTAATAATTGTATTTCTTTATAGATAAAATATATAATAAATATAAAATAAATAAATAACATTTTTTAACAACTCACTAATCAGTTAGTCAACTCATCGTTTCAGCTGCTGTATGCAAAGCTGAAAGCTGATGCACATGGCACACAACAGGACTCCATAAGTGCAAAGGGTACAAAACGGTTAACATTAACTGGGCTGCAGATACTGTTTAGACGTAACATGTAAACTCACTCATAACATGTGTCTCTGTCTACAAGGCTTGCCCCAGCATTGAGTCTCAGCTGGACTTTTCTCTACCTCCTTTTCTTCCGGCTGGTCACTTGGTTTGGTCTGCCTTCACCGACCCCCTTTGCCAATGCCATCCAGCTACTCCTCACTCTCAAGGTACAGAAACCTCGTCAGTGGATTAATCGACTGCAGCAACACACAGTGTCTTTATGCTTTGTCTTTGTTTACTTTTAACGTATCTTTGTTTTGTTTTTTATCTCAGATGGTGAGTCTAGCCAATGAGGTGCAAAGCTTCCACATAGAGAAGAAAAAGGAAGTGAGCTCTTTCGCTAAGTCTCCCGTCATTGGGGGTCTGTCAGAGGAGCCCTCTCTCTACGATATTCTGTCCTATAGCTACTGTTATATTGGTATAATGACCGGTAAGTCTGTGGAAATGTCTGACGCCATTATGTTTGTGTGTCAACTGTTTATATTTAAGTGTGTTGTTGTTGTTAATTTGCTTTTGCATGAATTCTAACTGTTGTCTCTCTTTGTCTCACTCTCCGCCACTTGTCCAATATTGTGTGAGTCCACATCGTTTTCAGTGTTATTTAAAGTTACAGCTGGTTCTTATATACATCAACTCTCTTTTTGTTTTCTTTCTCCCATCTCCTATCCAACAACACCCTCCCTTTTTTAACCACACTGTCCTGCACTGGTCCATCTTATGTCTTGTATTATTCCGTTTTTCCATTTTTGTCAATCACTGTCTTCTCAACACTCCTTTATCTCATTCCCCCCATCTCCCTAAAGGCCCATTTTTTCGATTCCAAACATACGTTGATTGGCTGAGGCAGCCGAACCCACAGACCCTTCCTGGCTGGGTGCCATGCCTGCAGCGTTTGAAGCTGGTACCCGTCTACGGCGCTCTGTTCCTGGCTGTCAACTCTGTGTTTCCGCTGGCTTACGTTCGCACTGAGGAGTTCCTGGATCAAAACTTTTTCTTCAGGTATTGCTGCAGTATCGGTGCTGCATTATCGGTAATTACTGTCGATAATGCGTTTTAATAATAGGAACAATGTCAGTTCTAGGAATTGTAGATTAATTATATGATCATTATATCATATCATTATTGTGTAATTTCATTGATTTGTGTTAATATAAGCCATTTAAGATAAATGAAAACATGAGCATAAAAACGTACATTTTTGTGCTTGTTTCAAAAGCGTTTTTTTTTTAAAGGAGGAAACTGAGATTTTTTTAATATCTAATGAAAGTTTAATCACACACACTTTTGTCAGAATGTGGAACAACCAAAAGACTACTCAGTCCTTATAGTGGCTAAAAAGTACATGTTCTTGTCAAGACTATTTCTTAAATGTGGTGAATAATAATATAAATATATATAAATAATTCAGAGTGTTTTTTCGAAATTGTACTAGGAGCCGATCAACTTAAACTACAGTACACTGATTGTTCCATGTGTCTCTACTAATTGCTTGTCAGAAGTCTGGCTATAAAGAAGGAGCAAGGCAAATGAAATAAGACAAATGAATACAAACAAAACATAGATTGAAATAAATACAACAGTGCTGTTATTTAGGAAAGTAAAACATGATTCCTATCAAGTCATTGAAGATTACAAACTGTGGAGGGTCCAGCAGATATTTAGGGTTTATTCTCTTAGTAACATCTCTGCAGTTGTTTGTTAAGATAAAATCATGTACTTTTCCCCTCATTTTCTCTGTTTCTCTCTCTATCACCAGGTTCTTCTACATGGTAGCAGTATTCTTTGTGTTTAGAATGCGTTTCTATGCAGCGTGGTGTGGAGCTGAGGCCAGTTGTATCAGTGCAGGTCTGGGCTGCTATCCTGAAAAGTCACTGTGTAAACCTGGAGGAGGACCCACTGTCAGCTACAGGTACATTGGAACAGGCCTAACAAGTATATTAAAAGAGGATGCATCAGTAATTGCTCACTTAATATCTTTGTTTGTTTGAAATTCTCATTTTTCTTGTTGAAAGTTAGTATTTATGCCAATTTGTTTTCTTTGCTTCTACATTTTTCTTTCCGTTGTGGTCAGTCCTGATCCCACCACTGAAGAGAAATATGACTTTAAAACCATCCAGAACATTGACTGCTACAACACTGACTTCTGTGTGAAGGTCCGACACGGCATGCGTTACTGGAACATGACAGTGCAGTGGTGGCTACATCACTACATCTACCCCAATGCCCCCTTCAAAGCCTATACTCTCAGGTAAGGCTTTACATGTGCAGCAGTTTCTGCTTATTTCTATGGGCATGAATCCCTGTAGTCATCCATAAATCCATGTGTGGTGTGTTCAGGCGTCAGTGTGCCTTTATGGGACCTGTGCAATGAGATAAAATCTTAGAGATTTCAGGTGTGAGATAACAGTGACTATCTCCAGATTTTAGAGCATGTTTTTCAGCCATTCTCTCTTGTTACTAATTGATACTTATTATTATATTTTATTAATTTCACACAACTAATTGATACTTAAAAGATGAATTTTCTGCAGGTACAGTATATTAGTATAGACTGAAAAGAAAAATGACTTAATAACTTTAAAGGTGGTGATATGCTATGTTAGTTTTGGCCAATAAATCCCATGACAAGACCAAAACCAACATTGTCTTAGTTCCTCTGTGTTCTTCTGTAACTCCATCTGACTGAATATGCAAAATATTAAGTTATTTTTAGCCATGGATTTGTTTCACCAGTGAGTATTTACAGGATGGTGTGAAGTGGGAGTGAATACAAACATATCATAGCTATATATCAATCTTTGGCTACACAGACAATACTTACTTAGCAGGCTTAGTTCACTGATGGTTTTGCATTTTCATGGGTTTTGTTGGCAATAAGAGGACTTATTGTTAGACAAGTAGACAAGTTTTTTGCTTTAATGTATCATAATAAAGTAAATGTTGATTGCACAATGTAATGGCTATAGAATTATGACACCCTTGGCATTTAGATTCAGTCCCTATTAACCTCACTTTCACTATGCAATTTTTTCCTCCACTGGGCACAAAATCTCATGGGAAAATGAAGGCAGTCCAGCCTGCTTTCATGTCTCCATTATCGACTACATGAACAAATAAACTCGTTGAAGTTGCTACTCTGAGGAAAACAGAAAGCAATCAGTTTGTCTTTGCAGCAGCGGCACCAACGACAATAATACATAAGGGTGGGGGAGGTTATTTCCTGAAAAGAGTACATGCACAGCTATTATTTTATTTTACTATTATTTTAGTTAATTACAAAAAAAAATTTTAAACTGCCCTTTTTAAGTGTTTTTCAAACAAAGCATCCTAATCCTGCCTCAGTATCTTAATTTACCTGAAACAACTCAAATGACAGACGACACAGTGTTTTCTGTATGACTTAAACATCTGTCCTGTTTGTAACTCTCAGGGCTGGCTGGACTATGTTAATCAGCGCCTACTGGCACGGACTACATGCAGGCTACTACCTCTCCTTCCTCACCATCCCCCTGTGCATCGCAGCCGAGTCCGCCATGGAGGCCTCTGTTCGAGCTAAGCTGGGTCCTCGTGGACAGAGCATCTTTGACTGGGTTCACTGGTTCTTGAAGATGAGGGCCTACGACTACATGTGCATGGGCTTCGTGCTGCTGAAGGCCTATGACACCATCAACTACTGGGCATCCATCTACTTTATCGTACACATAATCGCCGTTTGCTGCATAGTAGTCGGCCGGGCCTTGAAGGGAGGCAAAAGGGAAGGCAGGGGAAGGGACAAGGAGGAGAAAAGAGCGGGAGAGAAGATAGAAAATGTGAAAGAGAAAACTGGAGAAAAAACCGACTGAATGGACGCAAAGAAAAGAACTGGTCGGATAGTTTTTTGTGATGTGTCGATGATGGGAATGTTTGAGCTCAACGAATGTTACTTTTATAGTGCGAGTGGCAACTTGTAAAAAGTGTAAAAAGTTAATTAACTTCCCTTCATCTATGCGTCTGCCTGTGCGGTATGTGTGCTTATATTTCAACCATGGCCAAGTGTTTCATTGAACTGCATTACTGGTCAAAATGAGATTGTTTAAATTTCAAGATGTTGTTTCAGAAACAGATAGTAGGATGACACAAACAATAACCCTCATAACGGTCGGATAAATGGTTAAAAAGAGAAGCAAATGGAATGAGATTAATTTGAGTTTCCATAAGCAATAAAACAACAGCAGTCAGTATTATGTTACAGTACATTTATACTGGAGAACAGTACAATGAGTAGAGTTAATACCAATCCTTTTTTTATGTGAGAATGGTTCTCCAATTTATTAATTTACGGAACAAAACAATTCTGATGCCATTTGGCATCTTACATCTGCACCTTGCCCACAATAAAAGGTCTAAATAGAGCTTTGTTTTTTGATGATTAAATTAATTCAAATGTGAAAGTGTGTGCAGTCTTATTATCTGCGGACATCATGGTGTATAGTGAAAGTCATGCTTAGGTTTAAAACAGCAAAACAAGGTCCAGGTTACATTTGTCGTGACTCCTAGGTTTTTATTACATGCCACATTTTATTTTGCTTAGCAATTCTGTTTACTCCCTTGATCCAGTGAATCCAACATGTTTTCTCTATTTGGAGTTGTTGTTGTTTTTTTTGCTTAATGTTTTCTGCCTGTAATTGTAATCAGTTCAGATCATACCGGAAACATGATACGATGTATGACGTCTCTATGTAACGGTGTTGCAGCCAGTGAAGAGCGTGCCATCAGAAAGATTTTACTGCCAAAATATGAGTACTGTCATCATGGACCATTCAGGTTTGGGACCAAACATTTGATACAAGAAGTCAGAGTTTTCACATCACAACTATAAGCTACCAACGTAAAGTCTTGAACAACAGCACAGCTGGGGCTGGGTGATATGATTAAAGTCATTACGTGATCAAGTCTTCACCATATGCTTCAACCAAAAGTTTAGCAAGTGATAATATTGAAATATCGCCCAGCCCTAACCACAGTAAACTGATCATTAGTAAAACACGTGGGGAGTTCTTACACTCATTTCTGTCTCCAACTGTATGATAACTGCTGCATCTCTGTTTTATGTGAGCCTGACTGACAGCAGAATTTAAAGGTCTTATTTCCCAGTGTGGTCTGTTCTTCCAAATGTTACTTGGAAATGTGATAATTTGATTTTGTGTTACGCCTCTACTCTTTTTTTTTACCCTCTGTGTGCCAAAACTTAACCCTTTGGTTCCCTTTGTTTCATTATTTGACCGTGATGGTTCTGATGGTTGTAGTCCCTCTGTCGACTGCTTGTCTCAAGGTTATTTATTTTTCTACTTTTTGTCTTTTTTTTTGTGCTTGGCTTCACACACTGCACCAACTGTAACACTCCCTGTGTTATTGACTTGCCTTTTTTTAAATGCCATCTTTATATGATTATCTGTGAATTATTTGTTCATTATAAGGCTCATAATTACCTTCTTTGAGTTGGATAAAGCATATACATCACATTTTTTTCAGTTGTGTGACTGGATAATCATTAACTCTACAGCATTATTGAACACAAACACTTCTTCGCTAAGTTATCCCATAACAGTGTTTCCATTGCAGTTGAGCTGAGAGCCGGTATATGTAGGTAACTATATATGTGGCTGGTGAATTCTTGGTATCAACGTTTACACATTTATATGATAGATGTAATTTGTTACCATCGCTGTGCACAATTAAAATTCAGCTAAATAATTCTGAAGTTTCCAATTTTCACATTAAGGACACTTCTGTGAAACCCTCAATAACACAAACTACTCACACCCGTTTGATAGCGGCATGCTGGTTATTAGTCCGTGGCTGGTGGCTATGCCCTTGGAAATAATGGGTTAAATCATACAAGGAAGTAGTTGTGTGGTCATTTACAAAGGGAGTAAAGTCCATGATAGAAGACAACAGGGAAAGGTTGCCTGGATAGGCAGTACTTCCTCATGACGAGTTGGTTCACTATTTGTTTTCTTTTGGACTTGTTGCCGGTGAAGTGGTTACATAGGAAAGTCCTTAAAGCTGGTCGTGTTACATTGCATCAGAGAAATGGACAGTGAACCAACGAGACAAGGCTTGAGTAAGGTGTATGACTATTCTGAAGGTGTCTGTTCTTACCTCTGATCACATTTACTTGTTCATATCTGTTCAATTTAAACAATATCTGAATCAACTGAATATGTGAATGTTACAGCTAATATGGAATCCGAACTGTCTTGAAACATATTGATTAATTATTTTCTTTGCTTTTTTCCCCCCTATCCTTTACTTGATCATTCACAGGTAATGGTTACCCTGGTGACCAGCCGTTACTGAGGTCACGGCGGCCTTCATCTCAAGTGTCCAATCAGAATTCCCCTCACTTCAACTGGAGCTCGGCACCTACCGGGGGGGATGAAGAGAGCCTCAGCGGGATGCCCCGGGACCTCAGGAGCAGTCCTCTGCCCATGGCGCTGAAGAGAGCTGTGTGGTACGAAAACCTACTTCTGCTTGGTGGTGTGTCTTTTAAAACATGTTTTGACTTAAAGAACCCCTCTGGATATGTTTCACAACATCAAAATACACAACAACTGTAATCTATATTTCTACAGTAAAATATATGAAAACATTGTAAAAAGAGATCACCTGTACCTGCAGCTTCTCTCGGCGCTACAGAGGTTTATAGCGAATTTCAGCTCATTGTTTTGGTTTTAGGGCGCGCAACTTTTTTGTTTTGTTTTGTTTTTGTTTTCAGGCACAGCAGGCTCCGCAACCCTTTTGTACACTACCTGCTCCCATACACCATCTGTACAGTTAGCAGCTAGCTGGTGAACATAGTTGAGCATTTAGCAAAGAGCAGAGAAACTTTCCTGCCTTAGCAGATGAAACTCTGCACATCATTCTGTACAGTGAAGTAACGACAGTGGTTAATTATGCTCTACGGCCAAGAATAGCTGATCTAAATGACTCTGTGGGTTAAGTAGAAATTTACCAACTGAGCCCTGTCTCTATAATATGAACCAAGTTAAATATTTATTTTGAGGAAATGTCTTGGAAATTACAGACCCATAGAATGAAGTTTTGCCAATATTAAATCACACAATAGTCACTCCAGAGTCATTAAAGTGTAATTTGTCCGTTACAGGCAGGTGCAGCAAATGCGGGTGCCTGTGGCTTCCAGCAGGGAGTCCTGGAGACGCAACAAGGCCAAATCTCTGCGTAAACTCAGAGACAACTCCAGAGAATTGCTCTACTTTTTCACACCCTGGAGCAAGACATTGCAAAAGATTGGAGGTAATTTTGTGAATTTCATTTAATGTGTTGGTTAGAGAAAATCTTGCAGCGTCTCCAGCCTACAGACTCCGCACACTGTTTACTACATGTGTAATTTGGTCAAAGCAAAGTGAAATTCATTTTTGTATTTTTAATGAAATCATGGCCCTTTTTTTTCCCCACAGGAAACTTTGGAGGTGGTGTCCAGTCCTTCTTCCTGTTCCTGCGATTCTTGGTGGTGCTCAATTTTGTTTCCTTTTTACTTATTGCTGGATTTGTCCTCATCCCCAGCATTGTCTTCAGATCTGTTGGGACTGGCCTTGTTAATAGCACTGGTAATGGCTTTTACATTCTACAGTTTTAGCTCGCAACATTTCATGTTGCATTAACGTGAGGGTAACACATGACAATGATATGTTATGTTGTCATGGTTCTTCATGGTTCCCCATGTTAACGTTTTAGCACGATTGTCTCTAATCTAAACAGGAAGCCTTCTCACAGTTTGATGCAGCAGTTTCCAGGCAACAGCCTGTTCATACCACGGCTCATACTACTGTAGAGACAGCAGCAGCAGCCGTGGTATTCTCCTCAGAAATAGAGTGAAGAAATGATCGCTGGTACATGAGCAGAAGATTTATTGCAAAACAATATTTAAATAAGAATGCAATTACCTGAGGTTCATCTGCAAGTAAAATATAAAGGATTTTACAGAAACTATTTCCTGCCTACTCTACAACCTTAAAATAGTTCTATTAATTTAGCCATTAGTCATTTTCAGAATGCATCACTATATTCTTATGGTGGATTACTCTTTTCATTAAAGCTGTGTGAGGGAACTAGATTAATCTAGATGATTGTGTAAGGATTAAGACCCTATGCTGTCAAGTGAGCCACAGGCCTGTATTTCATCACCACTGCAGCATTTATATTCCTTCTCTTGTTCTCTCTCAGTTACTATTAAAACATGAAGATAACTACATGGCCTATATCTTCAGAAACGTGCAGGGAAACCTATAGAAATTCTGTAATCTCTGAGAATGCATGCAGAAGTCATGAAGCTTTCCCACTGTGGTGTTTTCCAGGTCCAGAGGAATGCATGGATTATGACCCTAATCCTCAAGGCTTGGTGGTGTTCTATAATTACTTCCTTGACTTACTTTCGGGAACGGTGAGAAACAGCATCGCAACTAACATATAGCAAAACAGATATTAGTGTTTATCCTAACTACACATTGTGATTCTCTTCACCTTTGACTTGTTCGATATGTTTGATCTCTCCAACTCAAGACTAGCCAGTATTTTAGAAATACTGAGGTCATGAGTCCTACAGGTGGCTTTTTCAGTTAGTACACATGGTTGTACACAGTGACTTAAAGATGACAAAGATCGATACCACTCTCATGTCTGGACGGCAAATACGAGGCTACGGCCAGCAGCTGCTTAGTTTAGCTTAGCGTAAAGACTACTGCTTTATAACAAAGTTGATATTTCCATGCACAATTTCCAACAAAACTTACACGTAGGAGCAGGTTGCAGAATCCTCCACATCCCCCAAAATACAGTGGACATGACCTCAGTGTCCCAGTTCTGCTTTCACATGCTCCCACTATATTCTCTGTTGACGAAAGTCAATTTAAACCCTCCTCTTTGTTCAGGGTTTTATGGAGTTTTCATACATGTTTTATGGCTACTACAACAACACAGTCGTGGAGGACGGGAACTTCTCGTACAACATCCCTCTGGCGTATCTCCTCACTGCTGTCTTCTACTTCACCTTTTGTTTCATGTGTATCATTGCACGGTCAGTCCCAGCATTAGGTTTAGTATTATTAATCAAGATCTAGTGTGTGTGCGTGTTTATTTTAGTGAAATAACTAGAATGACATTTAAGAGCCTGAGTCGAGAGTTCAGTCACCTTGACCTACATCTGTGGTCTCTTCCCTGACTGGCTGCTCTCACACACAGCATGGGGACTGCAGCTCGGGTGGCTGTGGCAACAGGAGGCAGTGCTGTGGGCAACTACACCATGATAGTGTTCACCAGCTGGGACTACGGCTGCCTGGGAGACCGAGCTACCAAACTGAAGCAGAAAAACATCCACTACCAGCTGCAGGTCAGAGGGGATCTGTCCTACTTAGCACAATGCAGGATCATTTGGACAGAGAGGAATGTGGTGGACATGTGGGTGAATTGCTTTCAGATGACACATGGTCTCCTTTCTCTTTCTGTCAGGTGGATCTGGAGGAGGAGCGCTTAAAGAAAAGGGCAGCAGCTCTGACTTTGAGTCAAAAAATAATTTTATACTCTCTACGTGTTTTTATGTGTTTTCTTGCATTTGGGCTGATTATAGCAGCCTTCTATGGCATCTTCAGCGCTACTATCTTCAGCCAGGTAAATGATGTAAAGGTTGAGTGACGATGCAGTTGGGGTCTTTGGTCTGAGCATCTCTTTTCCCCCCCTCCCTCTCTTGCAAACAGGAAAAGAGTGGGCAGGAAGGGATCCTGGGTTTGTTTTATGAGTATCTACCTTCCATTGTCATCACCACTGGAAACTTTCTGGTGCCGCTGCTGTGTGACCAGATCGCCTTGGTAGAGCGATATGCCCCAAGCACTACTGTCATAGTGGCACTATTAAGGTTTGCACTGGTGTTTATGTGAGAGCATCTTTAGCTCATTTGTGTCTCCCCACAATTTTTAGATTTTTCAAAGCCTGCTGCAGTGGAATTTGTGTCATGCAAACTCATCAGCATCCTCCTGACCATACCCAAATTAGTCTGAGGTGAAACAAACTTCAGAGTTTCAATCAGAGAGGACTGCTTTGCTGCCTAGGGTTAAAGTTACTCTATAACATAGTTTTAACGTAAACAATGTCTAATTTGTGTAATCACCTAAAACCTAAAGAGACTTGGTGTTTGTATCACAACTGGTTTGATAATGATTTCTCCTCCATGTACTGTACAGGGCTGTGTTTCTTCGTTTGGTGAGTCTGGGTGTTCTTCTATTCACGCTGTGGCGTCAGATCACCTGTGAGGGGGACACAGATAGTGACGGTTGTAAACTCTGCCAATACAACTTTGAAGTTTACCCGGTAATTCTACTTTTTGAGTGCAAATTAATTGTTTTTAAAATCTTCTTCTTCTTCACAAACAGGAATCAATGGAGTCACCAAGCTGTTAGTACCAACAGCTTGAGAAAAAATAGAGCGGCGTTGAGATAACAAATACAATTCTGCAGTTAGAGGATAACAAAGTATTTGTTTTTCTGATTTAACGTCCCCGTTTTGGGTTTGTTTACATGAGCAAAGAATTCTGGTTGCAGTAAGCTGCATCAGCTGAGGACTTCAGTAGATGACTCCAGGAATGACAATGAAAAACAAACATATTGACGGTAGTTCTGGTTTGTCAAATACCTGCGAGTCCTCAGAATAAAGAGAGAATATGAAATGATTCCGCCTGAAAAACAGTTTGATCTAACAAAGTCATAACAGACAAAGATGAAGCTTCAGTTTGACAGTTTTTCACTAAACCATGATGCTAGTATTGATGGAAGTAGTTGACTCATTTGCTCACACTCTTTAGTAAAATGCCAAATGTGTACTTAATAGTAGAATAATTTATGACATGGACTATAATTACAGGGAATAATGTGCCGACATTGAGTGGCATAACTGAAGAATCTTTTTAAAAGCGACCTATTAAAAGGCAGCTTCATCTTCTCATTTTTGTCTCATCATACAGTGCTGGGAAACACGTGTTGGGCAGGAGATGTACAAGCTGATGCTGTTTGACCTCCTCATCAACATCGCTGTGCTTGTCCTGGTCGAGATTCCACGCAGGTACAAATCGCCGTGTGAACAATATGTCTGTTAGATCATGCTGAGAGTAAGACATTCAGTTGTGTGATTGTACTGTGTGTGTGTGTGTGTGTGTCAGGATGGTGGTGGACAACTCGTCCAGTAAGTTGGCTCAATGGGTGGGTCGGCAGGAGTTCATAGTTTCCTCCAACGTGCTTGGGCTGGTTTATGGTCAGACTGTGGTTTGGACAGGAGCTCTTTTTTGCCCTCTGCTGCCAGTCATCAACACCATCAAGTTTATCATCTTCTTTTACTGCAAGAAGGTGAAGAAGTTCGCTTTAACACAGATATTTCACACACTGGAGACAGTTATTCACCAACACTCTGATTTAGTTTTGTCCCTAACCCTGTTTCATGTCTCCATTGCCATTTTGTTCCTCAGATCACGCTCTTCTATAATTGTCGGCCAGCACTGAAAACGTTTCGCTCCACCACCTCCACCTTCTTTTTCCTGGTGGTACTCCTGTTTGGCTGGGGCCTGGCCACAGCTGTCATGGTTTACAGTCTTGCTGAGTGAGCGCTTCTCCACTCTAACAATCATTACAGAAGAGCTTTTTAGTTTTATGAAGCACTAATTACTCTGCAGGTCAGGAGGTAAAGCATTGTAAGAGGACTGACAGTATTAGGTTTCATTAAAAAAAAAATCTGCAGTTTTGGCACTGCTAGAAACACTGAAAATGCTTTGGAGGTTGTATTACATTGTTGAAGATAACTGTTGTCCTCTTTCCACCCAGGATCCATCCATCGAGAAGTTGTGGTCCTTTCCGTTTTTTCCCCTCCATGTGGGTGATTGTTCCAAACTCTTTCTACGGCCTCTCTAAAACTACACAGGAGTTTCTGTTCTTCATTGGTTCCCAAGCATTCTCCATCCCTTTGTTTTTGTTATTCAGGTGAGTGGACTTTCTGTATACAATACTGTACTCCTACATTTTACTTGCATATTATATGGTCCTCCATTGCCTGTTTTATGTTGTATAATCATTGCTCCTTTCTCCCTGGCAGTGTGGTGTTGTGTTATTTCATAGCCTTAGCCTCTGTCTATGGGAAAAGTGTTGCCCTGCTAAGAGCTCAGCTTAAACTGGTAAGTTTATTTAGGCAAGTTTAAGTGATTTCTTAATACTTATAGGCATTCACTAATGTAACGGTGGGTCTTTGGCTTACAGGAGGGCCGTGACAAGCAGTTCTTGGTCAAGCAGATTGAATCGCTGAGTAAACAACTTCAGATACCGAAGCTCACTGCAGGAGCACAAGACTGAACGCATAGTCTTTACTATCCGTTATTACTCTACACATGAAACAACATGATGAAGCATGTGAAAGGACTGTATGCACTGTATGTATATATGTGTAAAAGCAGTGTCATATTTTTACTGGCAGGACATAAGCAGTAACAAAATTACTGAATTACAGATGCTGTGGTTCTTGATAGATAAAGATATGTTTTCTAGGGAATTTTGAAAAACATAAATTGAAACCTGTTCATTATTACATATTATTATTGCATAAATGCCTTGGAAAGTATTCCTTTGTTATAAATAAAAAGTTTTACCACTTTTGTCTCTAAATAAAAGTTAAATGTTTTTGTTCCCACTTGCATAACAAAATGAGAGGAAGTATAGCCCCCTCTAATGTCACAATTGTGGTGCTGCACAAACGTGTAATGTTTACTTCCCGTTTGTACCTACTTGTTCCTGTGAGCTACTGCAGCCGCAGAGAAGAGCAACTCATTCCATAGCAAGTTGGTGACAGTACTTACGTCCTATTTTAAGGTTTAATTGTTGAAATGAGTTTGTTTTGAGGGAACATGTTAAATGTCCCTGCTTGAATCTGTTTCGTTACCTTTAACGTGTAGCGTTTAGTTGGCTAGTGGCAAACCTCGGCTAACGTTAGCCAAAACAGTGACATTTATAATTTTTTTCTGTCTAAATAGTTGACCAGTTTTCACAATTTTACTCATGTCCACACGTCCTTTTGCTACAAATTGTACGGCTTTATAAATAAATAGAGTGTGTACAGTGTTCACGCTATTTCCGCTTCAGTCGACGTTAGCTTGCTCACCTAGCTGACTGCTAACGGTCTGTGTCAACACTCGCCAAGGCAACGGAATGAATATCCTTCCAAAGAAGAGCTGGCATGTCCGCAACAAAGACAACGTCGCGCGCGTGCGGAGGGACGAGGCCCAGGCAGCGGAGCAGGAGCGCGAGGCCAAGCGTCGCGTGGAGCGTGCTGAACAAGAGGTGATGATGTCACGTTATTTCCCGGGATGATAATGTTTGAATGAAGTCCTCACATGATATTGAAAGGCAAACATTAAACCCATTATTGAAAATAAAACTTTATGGCAGCTCACACTAGGATTTAGGTAATTACTCATTATTAAATATTTTTCAGATTATTTTTCCGGATTAATTAAACTATTATTTAGTCCATGAAATGTCAAAAAGGTTTGTTTGGCATTTTTCTTGAAAATAACCTAAACAACTATGAATAGTTTCTGATCAACCACTGTAATCATTTCAACTGTAATTCACACTCAGCAGCCACGTGTTATTAATGTGAATTTAATATTTGGCGTTTCTAACTTTGAGAACATCCACGCAGAAAGGTGCTGAGCACTGTGAGCTGCAAAAAGTCCATCAAAATTAAACGTCTGTTTTGGTTTTGCCTTTAGTTTGTTACCTCTGTATTTGTATTTCATACTAACATTTGCAAACATATTAATTTGTGTGAGTTTTGAAGAGCTCATGCTGAATTGTATAAGCACTTCAACTGGGTAAAAAGATAGCAAATTATAGTTTTAGTTGTAGACTCAGACTTTTGAACCTGACTGTACGTTTAGAAGAATTTCACATTTTAAAAATACAGTGCTAAATTCAATGAAAAATATGTCCTTACTGTAATATTTCTGTACTTTGTGTGCCTTCAAAAAACAGTGCTAAACATATAATAAACTTAGTCATAGTAATATTACTATACAGATTTACTCTTTAGTATTTGTATAGTATCTTTGTATCAATAGTAAGACTGAAGCAGAAGGAGACTTATCCCAGCCAGTGGAATACCTATGTTATTGCAAAGAAAGCTGTATTAATGACCGTTCCTCTCCATAGGCTCGTACAAAGTATCTGAGAGGGAAATCCCGAGCTGCTCTCCAGCCAGAGGGAGAAAGGAGGGATGATGATGATGAACGGAGGGAAGGAAGTGGAGCTCTAGAGCATCTTAACCTTTTTTCCCTGGAGGAGTCCTCTGTGAAGAAAGGGAATGAGGAGTATCTCAAAGAAAAGAAAGATGAAAAGGTGTTGGTGCCACTTCTTCTGTCACTTGTGTGCTTTTCACATGCAAAATTCCTGCAAGTGATCGCTTGACTTGACGGTAGTAATTTAAGTATAGACGAGGTTACGTAAATGAATGTATTTTGAAAAGATATACTGATTTTAACAAAATATTCTTATCATGAGGTTCATGTAGGTGTTTCCAGAGCCTTTTGCCACTTCTAATTTTAAAAAAAAAAGTGAAAAATGCTCATCACAATTTTAAAGACCCTAAAGTGATATCTTCAATTGCTTCTTTTTTCGAACCAACAGTCCTAAAAAATTCTTAATTTAAATGACAAAGAAAAGCAGTAATAGAATCGTCACACTTAAGAAGCTGGAACCTGCAAATGTTCGACATTTTGCTTAAAAAAATAACTGAAAAAAATGATTAATTATCAAAATAGTTTTCAACTAATTGTCCTTACAATCAGCTCATCAATTAATCAACTAATCGTAGCACCTCTAATGAAATGAGTGTGGTCCAGGCTCAGATCGATGAAATTAAGAATAAATTGTTTGCTTGTTTTAGCTTGTTTATCCATCGAGAGTTTTAGGTAACATTTGTTCCTGCACAATAATTCTGTCTTGTCACAATGCTGGTATATTAAATCAGATATTTTACATCAGTCTCTTGTGGCCCAAAGGCACAATGCAGCCCAGCCACACTATGCATACAAGCAGTGTAAACAGATGGTAGGGAGTGGATAGAGAGTTGGATAAATACTACCACAGGAAACACAAAACTGTTATTTCTGGTCAAAGTGTTCAAATATACAAAAGTGAATATTATTTCTGCCCTTCTCTACATTTAGAAGGTTTACACCGTTGTTTGGCACTGCCTTGCCTTCACCATGCAACAACTTTTAACTACTGTTGGTTTTCCTTGTTTCTTCCAGGAGAAGCAGGAACGAGCCATCGGGTTGCTGGTTTCTCTCGGACCCCAACCGGGGTCTGAGGTCACTCCGTGGTACATGAAAACCAGCAAAGACAAAGAAGAGAGGACAGAAAAAGAAGACAGGAAAGAAAAAGAAAAGAGGAAGGGAGTAAGTGAAGAGGAGAGAGAGAAGAAAGATCGCAGGTTGAAAGATAGTTTAGATCCACTGAAAGATATGAAGAAGGCACTCGCTGTAAAGGAGAGAAAAGACCACAAGAGCAAGAAATGGGAGAAAAGAAACAAAGGGGAAAAGAGGAGCAGTGGAGAAAGGTAAGGAAGTTTCTTGTTACTTGTAATATTCTAATAAAAATGAATAGTAGATCAATTTCAGCTCAGTAACTCTGAATATTTAGACATTTTGTTCATGAATTTCCTGCTTTTGTTAGTTTATGCTTAGTTCTCCAGTTTTAAAGGAATAGTTCCGCATTTTGGGAAATGCACTTAATCACTTTCCTGCCGAGAGTTATGTGAGAAGATCGATAACGTGCTCTGCAGCATGCTGAATATGTAGCTGAAGCCAGCAGCCGGCTAGCTGTTTAGCATAAATACCGGAAACAAGGGAAAACAGCTAGATTCACACTAATCTAAGATGCACTAATTAACAGGGTGAAAATGAAAATCGACCACACTGAATTGACTTTATTTTGAGTTCAGTGTGTGGTAGTTGATTTTCATGTTCTCCTTGTATATTCCTGTGACTGACCAGCACCTGATCACTTATCAGTTTCCTGATAATTAAGGTATTCGTGTGGAGAATGTTTTGATATGCATAAAATGTGATGATGTAGTATATATCCTTAGAGAAAGATATAAAGAATCAGTCTCTCTTGTCTTCCAGCTCCATAGAAAGGTTACGTGCTGAGCGTTTGCAGAGGGAAGCTGAAGAAAGGAGGAGAGCCCAGGCTCTGCTCGACCAGCGGAACGGCAAAGGGAAGGAGCCGGGGAGGGAAATAACGGAGAGGGAGAGGCCGTACAACAGTGCATACTTCCCAGAACTTGCCCGAAAGCGTCAAAGGCGGGATCGAGAGAGCTGGAGAGATGAAATATTAAAATCATGAACTGTCTTTATTGGCTGTTGAGGAGTGTGGTCTGTAGCGGATGGTTAATGGAGAAATTTTGTGGCCAGTTTGTTTCCAAATGAAGCAAATGTTAAAAGAGGAAAGAAGGTAATGTGTGTGTGTGCCAACATAGGTATAGAGAGCTAGAGGAATAGAACATTGAGAACATACAGTACGTGGAACCTGGTCATATTATTAAGTAAGTTAATGAAGTAGCTGCTTGTAGATACGTTTTTATTTATTTTTGCTCACAGAAAAGGACATTTTTTTGCATGAAGGTCAGAGGTCAGGTTCAGCTGCAGTTAATTCTGCCCCTGCAGCGTTTCGCTCATCGTCACTTCAGCAAGGCAGATGGTTGCCTCACAGGGGGCTCAAAGCCCAGGTTCACAGCAAAGAAAACACTCTGTGAACAACTGCTAGAATCGTTTTTATTTTTGCAAAAATACAAACAGTTGTATAGTGATAAAAAACAGCACGTACTAAATGAGCAACAGTCAACAGAGTACAACCATTAGTCAATTAATCATTTAATCAACAGAAAATTAATAAATATGCTAATTTTCAAGAAAAAAATGCCAATCATTTTCCATTTCCAGCCTCTCAAATGTGTGGATATAATGCTTTTCTTTGTCATACGTTACTTTGAGCTGAATTTCTTTGGGTTTTTGGATTGTTGGTCTGATTTTTTTTTTTTTAAACAATTTGAAGATGTCACATTGGGCTCTAGGAAATTAGTTTCTGACATTGAAGAGACAAAGTAATTTATCTATTAAGAAAATAATAAGCAGATTAATCAATAATGAAAATACTTGCTATTTGTGCTATTTGCAGCCCTCGGTGAGATCTTATAGTACATGTCTGCTGTGAAAATTGATGGTAAGTAGCTATAAAAGATTGTTTAAGGTACATTTTTATTATTTCTGTGAAGTAAAAGTCCCTACATCCTTATTTCAAACACTCTGGTCTTGTCTATGTAAATAAACAATTAGTATAGAAAATGCCTATATTTTGTTATTTTTAAAAGACATTGTAACCTGTCAGCGGGAAAAAGCTCAGCTGGATAAAATGAATGACGGCTGAATTCCATTTTAATGTCACAGTTTCGGGGGTCCCGCTATAGTTCATGCTGGTTCACTGCCATGACTCACTGAGACACTTAAAAAGGAGTTATAGTTAATGTTATTAGTAATACCTGTGCTTTTTCCGACAGTCAAAATGTCAGCTCTTGTATACCAACATCAATAAGAAATACAAAATATTTACTTTTATGTCATTTTCTTGCTGTAAATGAACTGATGTGAAAATTCACTGGGAAAATGCCACTTATTTTGCACACCTCAATTATACCAGTAAACCAAACTATAGTCTTCAAAATGGCCATAAAGTTTGATCAACCCTTTTAACAAAAAACTGCATTATTATATATTAACACTCATGAAGGCAGGATATTACAGGGTTGTTGCATTAGACTGCATTAGTTTTGATCAGGTGTACCTGACTGCTAGATATGACTTATGCAGAAGAGCTTATTTTTAGTCTGAGGCCTAAAAAAAATGCTATATTTTTTATATAACCCACGGAGCTTGTGTATTTTTTGCATGTTAAGTTAAAAAAAAGGATCCCATTATTTAATAGGATATCATATGCTCATATGAATAGTGAATATTTCAAATCCAATATGAGATCAATAGAAACCCAGCACTGTGTACCACATGCACACCATTAGCTCCCTGTGGGAATATTACCACCGATGCTTCTTTTTTTTTCTTTTTTTCTGGAGCATTATGATGATCAAGCTGGACCATGACAATGCGCGCCGTGTGCGTGTCTGACGTAGGCTGGCGGAGGAGAAAAACACAGACAACCCTCCAACACTGAGGGACGGGGAGGGAGACAGAAATATGTGTATTTATATAACGTGAGGAAATAGTGGGTGGTTGTGTTTTCGGCAGTGCTCCACACAGACGGAGGCAGAGCAGTGATGTATGTGCAGCGAGCGGTGGAGCGCACAATGGAGCATCTCTCACACCGTGTTTAATTGCGGATTAGAGCAGGGGGAGGAGGTGGGGAGGAGAGGACAACAAGGAAGGCAAGGAGACACTCTTTATTATTGGGAGGAGAGCGGTGAGGAGGGGGTGGGGGGGAGAGACACAGACAGCGTGAGCCCGGAGACAGCACAGACCGTGGCGGGAGGACAGGAGAGAGGAGGACACCTACAGTCGGCAGCGTCGCTCGGATGGTGTTGCTGCTCCGGACGCGGCGACGATGCGGCCACACTGCTGGGTGATGGTAGTGCTGGCGGTGATCATGTCGTACTTCAGCCCGGAGAGAGCCCTCGGAGTCCCGCAGAGGGAAGGTGAGCGGAGTCGGTGGTGGAGGAGGAGGAGGGGGGTGTTGAAAACCTGTCAGTGATGCTGAAGAAAGGATGAGAGAGGGAGAGAGAGAGGGGGATGTTGCCATGAAAAGGCCTCTACATTGAAGAAGGGGGGGTGGTGGTGGTACTGTATTATCAGCCTGTATGGGTGAGACATAGCCTAATGCAAATTATTATTGCAGTACGTGGCAGACTTAATCAAAACAGGAGCGGGGCTCATTTGGAGATGGGTAGGGTGCCATATTTGCATGCAGTGATGAAAATATTTAGGGGGTGTTTCGATGTCGGGCCTCGCAGCGATGAAATTTAAAAACAGCATATACTGTATGAACAGCAGGCTCAAATCGTCGGCCAGTGCGATGTTTTTAGACTATAAATAACCTCCGCCGAGCACCGGAGATTCGTTAGCCTATTAACCAGTGCTGGCATCTGTATTTATTCCCCAATCCGAATATGCGCCCCCCCCCCCCCCCTTTTTCCAAGATCTGGCAGTGTTGTGTTTGTGTAATGTGTGCAGTCATTGTATTGTGTTTTGATAAGAGCTGTTGGCACCGGGGGGCTGGTGGAAAAGGCCCCGTAGAAGGTTCCTATTTATATGCAGTGTCTGTCTGGACATCTGTCTAGGGAAAGATGAAAGAATAGCACTGCACAGGAATTGTGCAACAGGACTGGGGCCAGCAGTTAGACTGTATGTATGTGGTGCATGTTTAGCCAAAAGGGTCATTTACTTTTCAGATTGTGCACCTGATTTGCAGGTGTGATGGTTAACAATATGTCCAACAATT
Source organism: Hollardia meadi (assembly GCA_037974645.1). NCBI lineage: Eukaryota > Metazoa > Chordata > Actinopteri > Tetraodontiformes > Triacanthodidae > Hollardia > Hollardia meadi. Next base: position 335,330 of record JBBPCS010000064.1, on the reverse strand, counting down.
AGCTGGTTTAAACCTCATGCAGGATGGACTATCTTTAGGCCAATATATGCATTGATACCTTGATACAAAGCTGTGTTTATATGCTGCACACATCTCTTAATCACCTTTTGCTCAGGATGTGTGAAACAAGGAATCATGTTCTGTCTGTGTTGCAACTTTTTGCAAGCGAGACAAGACAAAGGCAAGAAAACAAAAAGGTGCTCACATGTGCCATCTGAAATTAGGCTCACATATTTATCTCGCAAATAAAGAAAAAAAACCCCCATCACTTCATGTTTTTTATTTATTTATTTTTTTGTGAAATGCTGTTGCTCTTTTACAATATTTATTAAGATGGTAAATTATTAAATATACTTTGAAATTTATGTATGCAGTGTTTACAATCTCATGACCTTATGAATGAGTGTATTTTTTAGATTTGTGTGAAGGACACAGACTTAAATTTGGGAAATTTTAGGCCGATGACAGAACACACACATTTTATGGTACAGTTTCAGTATCACTGTTATGTGTTAATAGAATTATTTTCCCCAATGCATTTTCACTATTTCTCATGCTTATAGTTATTTGAGATTGTAATATAGTATTTTTAGCGTTAACAACAATTTCAAATGTGTTTAATGTATAGTAATATCAGTAAAATGCAGCGTGAGAGTGCATGGGTTGGACACCTTCTGACTGTCTCAAGCTGCCACTGTTCCTCTCTCTTGTCAACTGATGAAATGTTTGGCTAGAGTATTTAATGAAACCTATCGATAATACCTGAAGGGTATTTAACCACCCTGCCCTGCCCCTTTTCTTTTCTACAGATGGTTCACTTCCCACAATCGACTACATTGAGGTACAAATATCAAATGTCCCGATTCCTCCCTCTCTCACCTGAGTAGTAAACCTTTTTGATTTTAGCAATTCTTTTCCAGTATTCCAACCCTTCCCCAATTAGCGCTCCTTTTTTTACCTAAATGACAATTCCAAGCACCCCTCCCCTGCTTCTTAACTGTGTTTCCTGAGTGGAATGCCATTTCTGATACTCCCCTTTCCCCATGCTTCGTTCCTTACTGCAATGGTATATTATCCCACTTTCAAACTTCCAGTCTCTTTTTTTCTTTTACTGATTCAGACAATCGTGTTTTTTTTTGTTTTTTTAAAAATCTTCAACTTATTTCTTTTCCCACTTTTTGTCCCCCCCCCCCAAATCCCTGATGCAAGCTCTCCATTGGGGTTCTCCACTGTGTCCCAAACCTGCCGCTAAAGAAAACGCTCCAATGGTTTCCCCTCTAAACAAAACACCAATGTAACAAGATTTTACACTTTTATGATTCAGTGAAGTTACTCTTTTCCTTCTCACTGACTCAAACCTTACAGTGTGCACCACTTATAGACGCACAAATACCCTGGATTCCTGTATTAAATCCTTTCCTGCCTTGTATTTTCTCCCTGTGTTCCTCGCAGTTTCTCAGTCCAGGGCTGCATCCCTCTCTCCTCCACCCTACGTCGTCATCCTCATCTCTTGCTCGGGGCTCGTCTCTTTTGTTCTGCTGCTCCTGACCTGCCTGTGCTGTAAGAGAGGAGGAGTGGGATTCAATGTAAGTCTTCAACATGTAAGAGATTCATTCACCTCTCTGCTTTCTTTTCACACCTTTTTGTTTATGCCGGCATGGTTTTTACATAAGTTTGACTTGATAAACTGAATAGAAATGGAAGCGAGAGTCAATAATTCCAATTTAATTAAGTAGAAATGGTCAATAATTGTTTCACAGTCTAATCTTGACTAAGCCTCCATTGATCTGATAGTTGTTGTTGTTGTCATTAGTTCAGAATGGCTATTTTCTCATTGTCTGCCCCTGATAGTTAAACTGCTAAACCCAACTGTAATATTAAGTGACAGAGTAAAGTTTATTTTATATTTTTATTTATTCCAGCATTGTGATTTTTCTCTGCTTTTTTTGGCTCAACCAGGAGTTTGACAATGCAGACGGGGAGGAGTGCTCTGGAGGCTCAAGTCCCATCCAGGAGGACAGCCTGTCGTCATGTCCCTCCCTCCCTGAGGTCTACACCTTGCCAGTCAGAGACAGGCCCAACTGCCCCGCCCTGCAGGATGGAGCAGGTAACAACCTTAAATGACTCCCCTGTTCTCTGAGTGTCATTTGAGCACAGCTTCAAGCCCCTCACAACAAAGCTGAAGTGCTGCCCCCTTACTAAACCTCCTCAGGGTCTGTTGCCCGAGTCACTGATGTGGATCAAATAAAGGACTCAAACTGAGTGTTCAACCAGCTATTGAATTTCAATGGAGTGGAAACTATGATCTGAGAAAATTGTGCATCAGCGCTGGGAGCAGGACAAATTGGGTTTTGCTTATTGTTACTTCATTTGGATGTTTGAGCTTCACTGTGCATAATGATGAGTGGGCAGAGTTTAACACCACAACACCACCATCAAGGATTTTGTGACATCATAACTAGTTTGGATTCCAATCGCAGTCCAGTAAGCAACTTACACAAGTGTGATATGGAAACATAAAACCTCCCGCACTGAAATGGACTTTTCATTGAAGTAGGAGATATCTTGTGTCCAGTAGTTAAAGTTTTGAAACAAACAATATCTGCTTTTTGTGGAAAAAACTGTGTGAAACAGTATTATTCAAAGTAAAGTATTTGAGTATGTCTTTAAACATGTCTGGAGTTGATCTCTAATATTTTGGAGATGGCATGTAGTTTGTATTTGACTGTATGTATGAGCAGTACTGTAAATAGTGATTTTCTCCTTTTTAAGTGTTTTTTTTTTTTGTTCTGTTGTGAGACATAATGTCATAAAAGAACATCAAACGCCAATGTCTTTTTTGTTATTTCTCTTCTTTACAGACTCCAAGAGTCAGTGCTTCAAAAGACACACTTTAAACTACCTTCAGGAGATAGGAAATGGCTGGTTCGGAAAGGTAACATGATTGTTATCATTGTGTTTTCATGTAAATCTATTATATTAAATACTGGCTATACTGACCAGATCAGGAGACCTAACTCAAAATAGTCCTTTTACTGCTGGTCTCCTTCTCCTGGGAACTCTCCCATATTATTGTGCATTGATCTCTCCCAGGTGATCCTGGCTGAAGTGCTGTGTGACTGCAGCTCCTCTCAGGCCGTGGTGAAGGAGCTGCGTGTCAGTGCCAGCCCTCTGGAGCAGAGGAAGTTCTTGGCCGAGTCCGAGCCATACAGGTGGGAGAAACTACTAAAACTTGGCTACCCGCTTTGGGAACTTGATGCAAGGGATAATAGTAAATTTAGGCAGGTTTATTTGTATAGCCTATTTCAACAACAAGGCAATTCAAAGTGCTTTATAAAGACATAGAAGGCATCAGACACAATGTAAAAGCAATATTAGACAATACAAAAAGCATTTAGATAGAAATTATAAAGAGTTCAAATAGAAAATAAAAATTAGTATAATAGAGTGGCACAAAACAGTGAAGGCTGTATATGCAAAACTTGTGTGTATTTGTATCTGCTTTTGAATTTGCCTTTTCATTTGCAAGAGGAAGAATGTGTCAGGTGTTCTTTAAAGAAATTACGTAATTTCACTTAAATGATAATATGATAATATGTCTAGGTAGGCTACAATCGTACCTGTTTACTTTCATGACAGACGTGACAACTAACCACATAAACTAAAAGATGTTTTGTAACTTAGATGTGTCCCTAGATTGATGATGTTACTGCAGGTAACAAAAGTTATTCTTGATGATGACAACTAAACCGACCTATTTCATGTTGTTTGACTTGACTGGATTTGAGTAGCATTTTGACTGTCACACACACGCACAAGCACACGCGCACGCACACACGCACACACACACACACACACACACACACACACACACACACACACACACACACACACACACACACACA
>JBBPCS010000064.1:318873-331325 GCA_037974645.1 Hollardia meadi | reverse complement strand
TATCTATCTATCTATCTATCTATCTATCTATCTATCTATCTATCTATCTATCTATCTATCTATCTATCTAATCATTAACTGTCCTGCAATCTATCCACTCACTGGTTTTTCTTTCTCCCTGCAGGAGCCTTAAACATCCCAACATCCTTCAGTGTTTGGGGCAGTGCAGTGAGAGCATCCCCTTCCTATTGGTTATGGAGTTCTGTCAACTGGTGAGAAAAAAAAAATCACCCATTTGAATATGGGACAACAGTGAAATTGAACATATAGAGGCAGGAGGGGTACATAAAACAACATAAATGCTTTTTTTTTTAAAATACTTTTTTTACTCAAAAGTTTCTACAGTACATCATTATTGTAGACACTTTACTGTGTCATTTTAAGGTAAACATAGTTTTTGTTTTTATTAATTTCTTTTTTTTTTACTCAAACAATGATTCAGCATCTTTGAAGTTGTGTTGGCTGCCTGTCACTTTGCACTGGAAATGCTTTTATTACTGATAAATACTGTTAATCAACATGACAGCTATTATTTTCACCACCAGTTTTTCAATTGTGTTGCTATTGCATCAAATGTTATTTTTATTTTCATGAGGCTTTTACTTCATTTACCCTTTGTTTTAATGCCACCTTATGTGAGTATCTCTGCTTATTATTTGTTGCAGAAATTACAAAATGATTACAACTACAAATGTTCCAGGGACATTGAAATCTGTTTTGCATGTCTACAATCGGTTTTTTTTGCTTCCCTTGGCTGGCCTAATCACTGACTGGTTAAGAAAACCATATGAGTGGACTCTCAGGCCAAACAAAGACACAAGCAGATCAATTACAGCAATACAGCAAGAGAAGCCAATGACAGTGCAGTCCTTGTAGACTGCTATTATCCTGCTTGATAAAGTCTCCTATTGTCCTTTCCTCACGTATATTTTTCATCCTTTTATCTAGTCCTCATTTTATTTCCTTGCCCTTCCTGAAGCACAAATGACTAACACAAAGGCTGACAGCTCATTACTAATTCCCCTGCCGCTTTTGAGGCTCTGTGATGGAAAACACCTAAAAAGGGAAATATTTACAGCAGAGGTCACAAATATCCTCTTTGCCTATATGGTGTTGCCTGCAAGTTTTAATCTCTGTTTTAGAAGAAAGGCACAAACACTTGGCATGCACACTAATGGCCAAACTGGATGCATGTAATTCACTGCTTTCATTATTGTTGTGACATACAAATAGGGTGACCTAAAGAGGTATCTGAGAGCCCAGCGGAAGTCAGATGGGATGACCCCTGACCTGCCGATTCGGGACCTTTTGACTCTTCAGAGAATGGCTTTTGAGATCACCTCCGGTCTGCTGCATCTTCATGAAAACAACTACATCCACAGGTCAGTCATGACTCATCCCATAATCAGAAGTTTTAAACCAAGTTGTACCTCTCAGAGAGAAAGAGTGTGTCTCTCTGCTCAGTCTGATTTTCCGAGGGTGTGTTCTACTCTCTGCAGTGATCTGGCTTTAAGAAACTGCCTGCTGACCTCAGACCTCACTGTTAGGATAGGCGACTATGGCCTTTCACACAACCATTATAAGGTACGTGGGCCTGTGCTTTTATTTTTTTATTTTGAACACTTCTTTATTAGTACTTATGCATCCATCATATCTTGTTAACATACTATGCACAGATTTCACCTTTATCTTCCCCAGAGCTTCTCCTCAGCATTCAGCCATCATTCCTCAGTCTAGGAATTACCTTCAGAACATACTGGATATTGTAGGTCCTACATAATCAAGGAATCCATATTTAATGATATATATCAATATACCTATAATAACTCTTCACCAATATGTCAGATACTTTTAAGCAACGCAGCAACTTTTGTTTCCCCTTGATTTGATTTTGATTTGTTGGTGTGGCATTCCTAACAGAAAGCATACTGGATTCAAATCTAATTCTTTATTAAAAATCAAATTTAACTTTGCCACTACTTTAATCCTGTATGTACACATGTCCATACTGTGTGTATAAAACTACCAACTTCCTTACTATACCCTAATACACCATCTCTGAGGGTCCAGCTAATTTCTGGGTTGAGGTGATATCTGCAGGCGATGCAGCAGCCTGAATTGTAATTGTTTTGCTGTTACATATAGATATGTTGTTAGCAGCTACCATATTCCTATTCCTGTCCTCATCCATCTCTATCGCAAGGTCATGATTGCCAAATTGCATTTTTTGCTTATGGACTTGTAAAAGGTCATATGCTTTCATTAAAGATAAGTGCATGATTTATCCATCTCGGCCACCACATGTTTTTATCAATATATTTTTAATTTTAGAAACCACAAAGCCTTTGTTTTGTCACTTTATTTTTTAATTGAAATTATGTAAATAATCACAAATAATGATAATGACAAATCAATTCTTGTTGTAAAGGAGGACTATTACCTAACTCCAGACAAGCTATGGATCCCGCTACGCTGGATTGCTCCTGAGCTGCTGGAGGAGTACAGAGGATCTCTCATTGTTACTGACCAAACCAAGACCAGCAATGTGTGGTATGTTTTAAAGCCTTCACAGACCATGTCATGATGGTAGTCTCAGTTAGAGCTTGGCCAAGATTTTTTAAAGTCTTGAACTATTTTGAATGCTAAATTTAAGTTGTATGAAAATAAAGACACAAATGCAGATGTTTTGAAATGTTTCTCCAACAAATACGACAGTCAGTGTAATCTCCATCGGCTTGTCAGCAGTCCTATTGCCAGGCCTAGTAATATCAGGGGGAGTGATGAAAGAACAAGAGCCCAAGCTGGACTGAACCCCTGAGGCTCCGATATTACAAAATCCAATTTGATGTTTTGTTGAATGTTGCAACAAAAAAACATTCTGAGGATAAAACACACAAGTAGATGAAGAGTCCTGTTCGCTGTCACAGAGGAAATGATGGCTTAAGATTTAGAAAAGATATACTAATACAACTCTTAACAACATAACCAACGGAATGTCTTTTCACCTGTTTTTTTCTGATTAGACCTTTCAGTCTTGTCTGAAGTCATAAAATAAATTGTTGCTGTAAAAGCATTACATAAAGAAAAAAAAAAGAGTCATTCTCTCACCATCTCTATCTTTTTTTTCCAGGTCATTGGGAGTGGTGATATGGGAGCTGTTTGAGTTTGGCTCTCAGCCCCACAGACACCTGAGTGATGATGAGGTGCTGACCTTTGTCATTAGGGAGAGACAGATCACCCTGGCTCAACCCAGACTCAAACTTTCTCATGCAGACTACTGGTCAGTACTCATCCACTAAGTGCATTGTACATAAATGATGATTATGTTAATGGGAAGTTAACAATGCCCTATTTGTGTCTCTCCAAATTTGCTTCCTTTGTTTTTCTCTCCTGCCTACAGGTATGAGATCATGCAGTCCTGCTGGTTACCTCCATCTCAACGCCCTTCTGTAGCAGAGGTATTTCTCCTCCTTTCCTCCCTCCTGGCCGCTGAGCGAGGAATGGCGAGAGGAAGTGTCGGGGAAGAAGATGAAGAAGATGAGGAATATGAGGAGGGCAGAGGAAGGAGAGGAGAGAGTGAGGAGTCGTTTGAAAGACGCTGGGATTTACTCCGTCCACCCGCCTTCCAGACTGCAGTAAATGAGCGGCAAAGGGAAAGAGACTACATCAGGGAAGACAGAGACAACTCTTACCCCCTACTGGACCCTGTGGGGAACTGTATCACCCCATCTTCGTCTGAATTGGATGACATCCTGACAGTCACTGAAACTAGCAAAGGTTTGAACTTTGAGTATTTCTGGGAAAAGGCTCATGCCAGACGAGGCTACAAACCTCTTCCTCCTCCTCAGCCAATCCCAACTGTGAACAATAACCACAGACAGTCACTGGACACTCCTACTGTGGTCCCTGTAATAAGCGCCCGGAGCCCCTCCCTCGCCAGCGAGTACTACATTAGATTAGAGGAGCACACTCCCCAGGACAAGTCGCCAACTCTCAAAGGAAAGACCCATTCCTCTTTCCGCTCTGACTCGATTTGTCCTGGAGATATGGAGCTGGTGGAGATTCGCAGTGGTATGTTGGGAAAAGAACGAGTCCCTTATTGTTCTTCTGACAAGTGTGGAAAGGGCCTCCAGACAGTCAAATCAAGTGAGGTTCAACTCCAGGTGCCCAACACAGGTGTGGCTGAGTTCAGAGACACTTCAAGCAGAGTGACTGACTTCTCAGTAGTTGATTTAGGGGATGATGATGAGGATGAAAGGAAAAAGAGGAGTGAAGCAGATAAAAAATCATCCACATGTTCTCAAGCTCCGGTCCTTCCTCCTAAGCCTCGCTCTATGTCCATGTCATCAGCCAATCACCTTCACTCGCGCCCCCTTCCTGCCCCTCCACTTGGCTATAGAGGATTGCCTCACTACACCATCACTGGAAAAATTGAAACAGACCCCCATCACATGAGCAGCTGCCCATCTTCTACCTTTGATCACCTGGGGCTCCATCGGGCCCGACAGACTCTTCCCCCCTCCCCGTCCCTTTCCCCCTCGCTTCCCCCATCGAGCCATCCAATTTACCCCCAACCTCCACAAATGTGTCCTCCACCACTTCCTCCCCACTCCAAACCACAAAAAAGCTGCCCCCTCTACAACACAGCAGACACGTACTCAAGATACAGTAAGCCGCAGATGCCGAGATCCAACAGAGACCCACTATCCTGTGATTTGTCTGACAGAGAGAATGGTACCAGGCACTCGGTGTCATTGCACAACTCCAAGGAGACTTCTCATTCTCGTGCAAAAGACTTTGACTCCCCTGTTCGTCGAGAAAACCCATTGCGGCCTGTTTATCGCAATTTACCCCGCCCTCAGCCCACAAACCCCCAGATTGACAGACAGTCTTCATCCAGTCCCACCTACTCAGATGAGGATGACTCTCCCTTCATGTCTCCAGAGAAACCCAGCAGTGGGACTACTATCGCTCACTCCAGCCTATCTGAAGATGCAGATCCGGGCTGTGCAGAGCTCTTCTCCAGGGGAATGAAAAGGACTCAGTCACGCCTCGACACCATCCTGCCTACCATTTGGAAGGAAGATGCCGAACTTCAGGCAGAACGTGTGGCTGCTGCCAAGAAATCCCCCATGCATCTGTTTCTGACAGAGATATCTAGTGTGACAGAGTCTAATGAGTCCAAGTCAGAGGCTTCGTGGGAGGTAGAGAAGGAGGAGAAAGGAGATGTAGAGAGATGGGGGAACTTTGTGCTGCCCAACAGAGGGATGCGCCGCTCTCAGTCGCTGATCACAGAGCTGGGGTCAGCAGGACAGTCATGGGGGCCAGAGAATTGCAACACCAAGACAGGGCCCGAAGAGGACAATACAGTCACAAAAGAATCATTCCAGGGGGATCTTTTCCTCACAGAAATTGACACAGGAAGGATGGACTCAGATCTAGAGGAAGGATCAGAAAGTGATCCAGTAAAATACCTCTATCCTGCAGGATCCAGATTGCGGCCCTATGTCTGTGCTCCAGGCCTTCCCTCATACACAGAGGCTGAGGAAGCCTATTCAAAGGGTATACGGAGATCGCGCTCTCTCCTCTCTGAGATCACCATTGGGAAGCAGGAGTCTGATCTGCAGCAGACTGAGAAGGAGCCTCGGAGAACAGAAATGACCAGAGAGGAGTTCCTGAAGGAGATCCAATCAGCGGAGACCTTCCTGACGGAAATCATATCAAGACAACACGCTGCCACAAACAAAAAGGAAGCAGACTCATCTTACTCTCCTACCCTATTGTCTCCTGAATATGAGTCTATATGCATTGACCCAAACTCCACTCAAACCATCACCTTTCAGTCAGAGAGCTCTGTGCGAGCAAAAGGCAAAGATGATAAACAAACTGAGGCCATCTATGCCCAAGTGACCAAGCGTGCTAAAAAGAGTGAGATAAAGATTTCTATGAGACCTGAGATCCCAATCCTACATATAGGATCAAATAAACAACCTCTTAATGTGGATGGCCAAGGAAGCAATGCTGACCACTGCCAATCTGGCGAGTTTGTGTTTTCAGAAATCATGCCCAAAAATGGTCTTCTGCACAACCAGAAAGAAGCGGAGGAGTGTTCAGATGGCCCTGCCTTACCTGCTAGAGGAGAGCAAACAGATCTCTTAGAGCACCCTCCTCTTGAGTCCACTGAGAGTATTAAAGAAGCCAACACTGTGCACCTGCCTGAGAACAAATTACTAATTAACAATGAAACAGATACTCATAAGGCTGCCATTATAGGCAATGGTGAGATAATGAAAGGAGACCTACAGGCCAGAAGCCCCAAAATGGGGGGTCAAACATGTGGAAAGACCGATACCACAACATTTGATCCTGACAAAGAAAAGTACCACAGTGATAAAGCTTCTGCAATGGACCCTGAACACATCACAGCAGATGATGATTTGGAGAACTCTAAAAATCTGGGTTCTCAAAATAATGATGAAAGCTTTGCCAAGACGAAAAGAGAGAATTCACTTCAACACGATGACACTGGTGAAGAAAAGAACTGTCACATTGCTCAAAAGGTACCCACTACTGCTGGTACTCCAACCACTCCAGAATGGGATCCATCGTCTGATATCTCAATCGTCACCCCCACTGACTCGGTCCTGTCACCTATGACTTCCAACTCAGCTGACTGCCTCACACCTAGTGACTCATGGATGAGCAGTGGAGGAGGAGTGGGAAACGGCGGGTGGCGGGCCCTAGGAAATGAAACACCTCATCGAGACTCTGCCTATTTCTCAGACAGTGACTGGGAGGGGGACGGGATGAACAGGAGGAGCAGTGATGGACTTATCGTTTCCAGGCCGAGCAGCAGTCGTGGAGGGGATCGGGGGACACTGACAGGGATAGAGGAAAAAACTGAGGAGGAGGGAGAGATGGGAGAAAAGAGCCCTCTAAGAAATAGTATACAGATGTCAGACAACAAAGGTGAAAATGGAGAAAAGACGACTATTGAGATGTGTCAGGAAACAATTATTCTATGTCAAAATACCCCAGAAAATGGTATCTCTCATTTAGGTGATGACAGAGATATTCTAAACAAAGGGCTGGAGTCGGCACAGAGAGACGATTCTGGCATTTTTCCAAATGAGAGCAAAAAGTCAGTAGTGCTGTGTGATGATCTTCAGGCAAAGGACTGTGTTGACTTCATTGATAAGTTGTTCTCAGATTTAGATGATGAGCCACTGAAAGGGCCCATACACAGTGGTGGGTATCCCATAGACAACCACTTCACGGATAGCATCATCTCTCAGATAACAGATTGCAAATACCAGGACTCTGCAGAGAATGATTTAAATGTACATTTCAAGAGCATTGCTGAGACACACATTTTGATCGAGTCAAAGGATTGCATGTTAAGGCCCAGCAACAATGATTACACAATTTCTGCAGAGATGGATATTGATCTTTCTGCTCTAAACTCCCTCAAACGTGGAAATGACACTGTGGAATCTGCAACACCAACACAGGTTGACAACAGAGAGTCAAGATTATCTAAACTGTACGTCATTCAATCCACTGATGACAAATTTAGTAATGAAACACTGTCAGCAGTCGAGGCAAGTGATGATGGGAAGTCCATCTATGATAAAGTGAGTGGTCTGACATGTCCATCTTGGGCTGAGACAGGTGCTGAAGACCCGGAGAGACATGAAGAGAGACCTGGTCTAGACCACAATGAGCTGGGTCTGAGAAACCTGTGCTGCTCAGATGGCAACAAGGACAAAAAGGTCACAGCAGAGACTGAGAAGCAGCTGGCTGCCGCAGAGCTGAGTAACGCAATGAAGGAAAAGTCGCCCCTGAGAGGAGCAACAAGTCAAATGGACTCTGCCAACAATGTAGATAAAGACTCCTGCGAGGGCTTGGATGTAAAAACTAAAGAGTTATGGATTGCCCTGGAGGAAGATGAAGAATGTACAGGATCTGGCGTGGTCAGGGGAGAGTTTGACTGCATCCGTTTTTCACAGTCAAGGGACTTACGCTTGTGGCCTGATGAAAATGACCAGTGGGCTTCTCCAGAGAGGAGGTGCCAAGACACTGAACTGAGATCTGAGTTTTTCTCTGGGTTCAGTAACAAGGCCTGGGAGGTGGGGGAGAGGCTCATTGTGGGTCAGGAGTTTTGGGAGACTGAAGAAAATGATGAACTTGCAGGAAGTGAACCTCACCCTGCTGTCTTGGAGGGCTGTGAAGAAACCTGGAACGATGAAACACAGGGACTTCCTGGTCATCTTGCCATGAAGCAAACGTGGGACTCTAAAGATGGTGATTACCAACAGACTGTCCAAGTGGGGAATGTACAACAGGAGGAAAATGTTGAGAACCTAGGAGAAATTGGCAACATTAACCAAGACCTGAAAAGAGAAATCTCAGATATTGAAGTAGAGAATATAGAAATCCCAGAGAAGGAGACCTTGGAGCAAGGAGAGATTTCGTCATGCTCAGAGACAGTCAGAGATGGTGATGGTCTGCCAGACTCCACAGAGACAGAGGAAAATCAAAATTTTAACAGATGGCCTCAGAATCACCTCTGCAAGATCCAAAAAGAGGAGCAGACATCAGCTGAGCATGTTGACAAACAAACGGGCTCTCAGATGGAAAACGACTTCAGTCCCACTTTTGAAAATAAAAACTCAAATATATCTATTTGCATCACTGAAGCTCCTCATGAGAACTTTTCAGACCTGGAAAATGTTGAATCAGGCTTAGATTCAGAGGCTGAAATTAGACCGTGGCTTGCTAGGCAATGCATAGAAGAGGAAGTGAGCATTTTGAACATAGAGGTGGATTACCGAGACGTGTCCCTTCCATCCGATCCCATCTCCTGTTCCAGCGACCTTGATATGCAGGAGGAGATACATCAGGCATATCCACAGGTAGACAATTTCAGTTCAGTGGATTTTCCTAGTCCTCCACCAAGCATAGACCTTGATGTGCAAGATGATAAATTGGAGAGCTTAGACGACTCTTTCCCCAGCCCACCACCATCTGTTAGCGAGGCAGAGGAGTTTATTAGTCACATTAATCTAGATGACTTTATTGCTAGCACTGAGACAGAGCCGTATATTTCCCCAACTCACAACACAGATGTCTCAGAGCCACCAGCTACAACTCAGAGTATAGGAATCTCAGCCAATCTGAACCTCCCCTCTGTGCATATAACACTAGCCGATGAGAGTACACTTACACCCAACGAAGAAAAGCAAGATGAACATAAAGCTCTATTCCAGAACACATCATCTGCCGCCCCATCTTCTCCCCAAGTCCCCCTCAACAATCTCCCAGAATTACTGATTTCTGAGTGGAAAGATTTGGATGAGGAGCCCCTGGAGGATTTTGAAAAACTAGAACAACTGTGCTGCATATCTGGGGATGAGGAGGACTCTCTGGGTGACCTTTTTCTGGGTAACCTGGACCTCCTGGAGTCTTTGAAGAAAACACCTGATCAGAAAGGCAGCAGGGCTGGTGATAGTAATACAGGTGAGATGCATATCACCTCTACTCCTGAGGGGAGCAGGATGGATTTGAAGGAGGACAGGATCTCTGAAAAGTCTGATAAGGTGGCAGAGTCTGCGCCATATGTGATCCTGGATCCTCAGGACAAACTGCCACCTCATGAGGAGAGGAATGAAGGGCAGAGATCCCCAGGCCAAACAACTGATATCAAAGACCAGGGATCTCTCTCAAAGATGACAACAAAGAATGGCCTCATGATGCAGGTGAGTGTGTTTTCTTAAGCAGTATAAGAGTGCTCCTTATATTACCTTTATTAATTTATTCATTCCTCTTTGTTGTTTTGTTTTGGTGCTTCAGGTGTGTGAGGAGAGGCTGCAGTTCTCCCTCAGTGAAAATGTGAAAACAAACGTGCTTTGGGGATCAACTGTTAAAGACACGGTGATGCTCCGGCCCTGGGGAGAACAAATCACAGAGAACAGCACAGAGGAGGTCACTGTGAAAGAACAAAAGAGGATAAATAAAGAACAACAAGAGGATGAAAGGTATGAAGAAGAAGATTTCCAAAAAAAATGTGTGGCTTCAGGTGTTCAGTAGTATTTAGCCATACAGATCATTTTGGTTTTATTTTCCCAGCTTTTGAGATATTTGTTCGCCTTCACCCCAATACAGGGAGGGTGAATGGAATTTCATTTTCACTGCCCAGACGAATAAAAATTGATATCTAAGAAATTCAAAATCAACATCTCGTTTTATTAACACCTTCCTTGTTACTCTAGATAATCTACAGGAGACACTGCTGACAAGTTTTCAGTGGGACTATTTCTTTTGTTCATACGCGGATTATCAGTCATACTGTCTCTGGGAAGAGACTTAGATTGTCTTAAAAATAACTTTTCAAAGCTGTGAGCACCACAAATGAAATTCCATTATATTACGCCATATAAGAGGTTGCTGCAGAAATTGCACAGATGGAAATTACAAAACCTGGACAAACAAAACCAAAACTCTCTGCGTGGCTAAATATCACAAGTGGTAAATAAAAAAAATATAGTCTGTGATTTTGCTGACCTGAGCCATTAGTTTTCATGTTTTAATTAATGTTTTTTTGTGTGTGTGTGTTTTGTTGTTGTTGTTGTAGCCACAAGGAGCAGGAAAGTTCCCCCAGCATTCAGCCCCAAACCGAGCCTGATGAAACTAAATCTGAGCCACTCACTGTGATTGAACAACCCGAGGTCACAAGCCCTCAGCCGACTGCAACTACTGCAAACCAGGCAATGAAAGGTACCTTCATGTTGCATGCATTGCTAAATTTGATTGAGTTGCCTACTTAAACAAGAGCTAGGACTCTTGTCAGTCACGTATTCCTCGTATCTAACATCTCCTCCCTACTCTCATTTTCACAGCAAAACTAGCTCGTCTGTCTCTTGCCCTCCCTCCTCTTGCTCTAACTCTTCCCCCCACCAGTAAAGGATTTGGGGACGGTGCAATCGGAAATCGGATAGGAAGACGGAGAGGTCTGTCCTCGGGAAGCGACCCTGACGATGAGGAGGACGATGAGCAAGAGGACGAAAGCTCCCGGAGGGTGATTGTTGTCACAGAAACAGATGTGGACAAGCGCGTTGGGCTGAGGAGTCTGCTGAAATCACCCAAGGAACCAATGGACAGAGAGAAGGATAGAGGAAGAAATGTGTCCTTTTTTGATGATGTCACAATCTATCTTTTTGATCAGGTTATTTCCCTTACTTTCAATAATTTATTCATAAGAGTTTATGCTAGATATAATAAAAGGAAACATCACTCTTCTGTTTCATTACAACAGGAAACTCCAACCAATGAGTTGAGCTCTTCAGCACCCACTAGTCCGGCCCCAGTGTCCGTCAGAAGCACCAAGTTGGATTTGCGTGGTAAGCTCATAAACATCCAACATTCATGATGAGACGTAGAATGAGGAGATTACATTTTTAGCCTATAGCCCTATAACTATTGGATAGATTTTTATATTTTTGTACAGACATTCATGGCCCTCAGAGGACAAATCCTCCTGAATTTGGTGATCCCCTGAGTTTTCCTCTAGTGCCACCATGAGGTTTACATTTGTATTTTTGAGTGAAATTTCTTCTGTCTCAGCCATAAATTTTGAAATTTTGAGGAATTTGCCCAATACTTATGTCCAAATACCTGCAAAACTAATGACATTCTCATCATCTTCAGCAGTACATTGTGTTTTGCACTAACTGGCTCATGGTAGCTTGCTATAATAAGATGGTGAACATGCTACACATGCCTGTTCATCATCAGCATGTCACAAACATGTATTAGCACTCAGTCCTCATGTTGAGCCAGAGAATGATGTCATAAAATCTGACTCTTACTCATCCTCACCCACCGAAATGGAAAACCCTCAGTTCAACCATCTTTTCTCCAAATATGCAGCCAGAATTAATCTTCTATAATTATCCCCCTTGACACTGTGACACGTGGAACTGAGCCGGGGACATAAATCCTGCATTCAACAATGCAAGCATAAGCTGTGTTTCCCAACACATTTTTGTTCGCTCTCTTGACTTCCTCTCTCCATCTGGTACACTGATCACCTCATTTCACAGAATAATGAAAGTTTGGGCTCAGAATTTCCTTTGGGCTGTGCACATACATATACAGGAAAGCAGAAACTCTAAAACTAGATGCTATCATGATCTTTTGTAGCCTTTACAGCTGAAACTTCAAAGTGTTGGCAGAAGAGACTGTGTTCCCTTTGAGCTATTTTTAACTAAAAACTGTCTTGTATTGCTTCAGTGGGATTATATTAATAGATATAGATTATTAGTTTATTTTCTGACTTGTATCTGGTTTGTTGCTAATATTTTACCGTATATTTCAGTACTGTCACATGTGTCACAGTCATGAACAGATTATTTGACAACTAGTCCTTGGGCAAAGACATGTAAAAATCCCCC
>JBBPCS010000064.1:280953-318773 GCA_037974645.1 Hollardia meadi | reverse complement strand
GCATCCACATGAATGCCAGGATCCAGGGTTTCCCAGCAGAATATTGCACTGTAGCGAGATAATCAATGTTATTCATTTCAACTGTCAGTGGTTTTAATGTTGTGGCTGATCGGTGTAAATGACTCAAAATTTGATTCTGATTTAAATTGCTTTACTAATTTTACTATATTTTAATGAAATGTTACTGTAGCATATATTTCCTGCAGTTGTAGGAGTCAAAAATAAACTGAATGAATTATTGGATCGGATTGTTTGGCAAGGAAACTCACTATACCTTAATCCAATCCAACTTTATTTATGTAGCATCTTTTGTGCAAAATTGCAATACAAGGTGCTTAACAATACAGTGAAAATGCAACAATACAATTTTTAAAAAAATCCAAATACAACACAGTGAAACAATATAGTAAGGCTCCTCTGCCAGGCTGTTCCAGACAAAGACACAATATGCTGCCTCCCCATCCTTTTTTTTTGTTCTCACCCTGGGAACAACTAAAAGGCCAGTTCCAGATTGATCTAGAGGGAGCATACATTAAAAGCATGTCTGACAAGTATTCAGGAGCTTGTCCATTGAGAGATTTGAACTGATGGACTAGGATTAGTAAAAGGATTTTAAAATCTATTCTAAAACTGACAGGCAACCAATGGAGAGACTTTAGAATAGGTGAGATGTGTGCTTTCCTCCTGGTCTTCGTCAGTACACGTGCTGCTGCATTCTAAATGATCTGTAGC
This sequence comes from Hollardia meadi, assembly GCA_037974645.1. NCBI lineage: Eukaryota > Metazoa > Chordata > Actinopteri > Tetraodontiformes > Triacanthodidae > Hollardia > Hollardia meadi. The sequence continues at coordinate 318,041 of JBBPCS010000064.1, read as the reverse complement.
TTATTTGTGGCTATAGCTTATTTAAACTTGACTTAAATGGATGACACTCTAAACAATTCCACAGTTTAATCCACAATATTATTTGGCAATGTAAGATTAAAGAGATTTTATATTGGATAACACATTTGAATTTATGTCTTTAGTTTTGGGCTTCTCCATGAACGAGTTGGTTCTAACCCACTGTGAATCACCTAATGATAAAATGGAGGTAAAATGAAATGGTTTGGGGAAGCTTTCACATAGAACCTGATTTTGTTTTTTCCCCACCAGGGCCAAACGTCAAGAGCAAAGAATCAAAACGGAAAGAGGATTTATCAATCAAACCAAGGTCGCCCGTGGGGGCCAATCCAGTGACATCATCACGCTTCACTGTCAGCCCGGCCAACGACCCCCATTTGGTGTGATGTTATATGTCATCGTGGGAACCTTTAAAACTGAATCCTCTTGGAATGGCCAGTGAATTAACCCCAACAACCAGCCGTTCGCCCAGAGGCTATTTTTTTATTGAATAGGCAACTGAAAGAATGAGACTCCCGTTCAAAAAGCTGGACACATTCCAGGTTTTACCAGCGACAGGATTTTGTATGACGGGTAGTTGTGCTCCTGCCTGCCACTATTTACATAGTTTATTAATAGCTTTTGGCTACAAAAGGCTTTGGAAAAGGCAACATACGCTAGGAGAAGTGGAGCCTGGAGCTTTGTAAAATCTGAAACAGATTTGACAGCTATGCAGTGGGAGTCTTGCTGTGTACCAGCTTACCTTCTCTTTTTCTGATTCATTTTGTTGTATTATTCCCCAGATGTACGGGGAATGCAGTTTCTTTCATCATTAATCTGTCTATGTAAAGGCTAGGATGCCAGTCCTCTCTTTATTACAGACAATTTTCATTGCAGTCAGTTGTTCCTGTAGGCAGCAGTTTGAAACAGAAATTGCTTGACTCCTGTATTCGAGAATACTCATTTGCATTTGTACAAATATCATAATACAAGTGTATACAATATCATTTTAGATCTTAGACTGCACGAAAAATTAAACAAGCTATGCTTCTTTACACTGTCAGTTCTAAAACGATTTCTCTTACGTTATTACGATTAATTTATATATTTATTACATTGTTTGATTTATTTATGTAAAGACAATTTCCATGCAGTATTTTATTTATTTGGTTATTTATTTACTTATTTATTAATCAATTTATTTATTTGCTTTTCTGCAATTAACATATATTAACTAGCTATAATTTGGGACAGAATGCATTTAGGTTGTACCCTCTCTAAGATCTTCATAACAGATAAATCAAAAATATTTTCCCAAACGTCTTAATTGCTAAAAAAGTATTTTGTATAATTTTACTTGTTAATATATGCCAATCTGTATGGAACTATGTCCTGTAATGTGTCATTATTTTCCAATGTCTTTGAATTTTTAGCTGTTGTCATTCTTTTACCTTGTTTATTGACCGTTAATGTAGCTTAGCATGAAAAATCAAAGCCTTTCATCAGTAAATAACTCCATTTGTTTGTGTATGTTAATTTACTCCATTTTCTACTGATAACAGTCCACCATGCAGTCAAGATTCAATTAGTCCATTGGTTTAGTCTGTTTAAATGTTGGTTTAAAACCTGTATTGTTTAAAGAATGGGTTTCAAGGGATAATGTATAAACAAGGGGAAATAAAAACTTCAAAATGTGAAACTCTTACCGAACTGTTTTATGGCAATAAATTATATTGTTTTGTAATTTTAAAACACTGTATTTATAGACCAATGTGTCCACATACATCAGCATGCTTGTACAAATATGTCTGTATGTGGACAGGGATAGCTTCCGTTATGAACGTATTAGTCTACTACTACTATTTGTTTAGACACCAATGCTACTTGGTAAGGGTTAAGAAAATAGCTGGGGGGTGTTTCGTGTAATTAAGTATAATAAAGTGGGTGTGTCGTGTAATCTGCGAGACAGCTGCACCTGAGATGCACCCTTCTCGTTTGTACAGCGTATTGACCCCAATTCCCAGAGAGCCGTGCGAAGGTTCTTACGTATTTAGTCTGCGACAAACGATACAACAGTTTACCGCAGGTTGAAGAGGAAAAACATCGTACAACGAGTCGTATAACCTTAATACAGAAGAGCCTGAAGCCTCTATAAGACACATTTCTTTTTGTTTCTTTAGGCGACCGGAGTTGGACCTTAGAGGTGAGTTCATGTTACTTTTAAAGCGTTAAATAACCTGACCGGTTACGTCTAGCCAACGTCTGCTAAAGCTGGCTGTGTTAGCTAACATAGACCATACAAAACATTAAACATTTGTCTCAAACAGCTAGATATTGGATTTTCGTCTGCCACATACTTTGTCCTGTGCTTCATTTATTGATGTTGTTTGAGAGTCTGAACAGGGTCGCGATACCCTGAAATGATTTGTGTTTCAGCTGTATTTCAGTAACACCTTTCACAAATAGCAAGAGAACAACGCGGTGTCTTAAATAATGTAAGTGTTTAAATTATAATGAAACCAAGCAGTGTAAAGCTAGCAGTTCTTAACAGTTGTGGAGCAACTCGTAGTAAAATAGGGATTCAAAATCTGGGACCTCATTTATAAAACTCTGCGTAGGATCCACACTGAATGTTTGCGTACGTACAAATGAGGAAATGAACGTACGCCAAATAATGTTCTGATTTATAAAAACCATGCGTACGCAATTGGTGCGCAATTTCCTTTTATAAATCCCAAATCAACTTGGAAATATCCGCACGTGGATCCGCCTCATATCCCACTCTCTACACACCCACATTTAATCATAAAAGGTCAATGCATAACACCTCATGAATGTTTATGCATAGAAATTAACCTGCTGATCGATGGTTCTTTATGGCAAATTATAGCAACAACTTCTTTATGTGTGTGTATATAGATATACATATGTGTATGTATAAATATATTTTGTTTTTCTTTTCCTAAATAGTGGTGTCTTGTAAACCTGATTGGGCTGGGCATATTCTTTTATGCATGACACAATAATAATAATAAAAATCAATCAAAAAAAAAACCGTGAGGAAAAGGAGTTTTTCTGACACAGAAATTACAGTGTTTGTGGTTGAGGTGGAGGTTAGAAAACACATGTTGTCCCCCACCTTGGAATATAATTTGAAAGTGCAAGTTTGATCAGTGAACTCCATTTATGTATTCACTTAAGTTGTGCTCTTGGCCTACATTATGATTAGGACTCTTAATAAGTATATGGAGTGTAATGTCACTGGCTTTATTTGCAGACTTTACTCAGTCCAGATGTGCAGGTGGTGAAGGTGTGTCAGGTGAGGTAACTGTAGAACGCAGAGAGTATGTGGCAGCCACTGCGCTGTGTCCAGTGCGCCTGACAGCACAGTAGTGTTAACTACATGAAAACTAAAAACGTACTTGGTCCACAGTATTAGCTCTGATTCGTTATCTTGGGTTTCTACCACCGCTAATGAATTTCATCAGTTAGTTACCATACAGTCAGGCCCTCTCATGCGCTCCGGGAGTGGGGAATGTGATGGTGAGATGGCGCTGATGAAATATTAAGACTTTGATTTAAGATTTGATCAGGATTATATCTTTTAAAATTGAAAGGTGCTTATTGAATAGTTGACTCCCAAAGCGCAAGTACAATAACATGACTAGTTTGATACACATGTATTTATAGTCTATTTCTTCTGGGTTTTTTTTTTTTTTTTTGAGGAATGAGCTTTATTTGGTGATCTCACCATCAGGTGTTACTGATCCCTGTGACTGAAAAACTTTGTGGGAGATCTAGGCATGGGTGAAAGGATGCTTAGGAATGCACACCTTTTTCTGCATATAATTTTTCTATAAATCCCGACATTGGTGGTGAAAGATGTGTATGCACATTCAATGCCTGTTTCCACAATCTCTTTCTAAATGAGGCCCCTGGCCTGTTTGGCTTGTGGGATTTTAGGGGGCAGGAGCAAACCTAAATGTGTGTAACAAATGCATTTTTTTCTGTTACGTCTGACATTTTAATTATTTTTTGTCCAACTATCTTTTGATTCCTCAGATTTATTTAAACATCTGCTTCGATGCTTTTATACAAGTTATTTAAGCTATAGTTGGAGGCTCATGGTCTCTTACAGCAAATCAATAATGTGACAATGACTGTTTATTTCACTGAGCAATAACAGTAAGAATACATCACACAAAATCAGACCAGAAAGACAGTATTTTGGTTTTATTGCTGTGCTATGTTCAGACGACACACAGTCTTGTTGGAGATATTGTATAAGAAATATTAAGACTGCTCTACAGCCGTGGCAGAACCAGTAACACTCAATTTCATTTCGGAAACTGATCTCTGTGGCTTTAACATATCAGGCCAGTTGCCTCCAATGTCCTATAACTATCTGCTGCTGATTTTAGATGTCCCTGGCGGACGAGCTCCTGGCAGACCTGGAGGAGGCTGGAGACGAGGGGGAGGACGGGTTGTATCCAGAGGGAGAGGAGGGTGAGAGCGATGGAGAGGCGACACAGGGAAGGACAGAGGGAGGGCTGGAGGACATCCCAGAGGAGATGGAGGTGGACTACAGCAAGGCTGAGAGTGTTGCGGCCATCGCCAAGCTCCGCAATAGCAAACAGGTGAGTTCTGTCATATGCGTTATACAAGCTGATATTTATAGTAATGCATCCGTTCTGGTCATTCCTGTATAATCTTAACTTCTGTCATCAGTTTTCAGAGATTATGGACAAAATTTCAGGGTATGTCGGAAAGCAGCGCAAGAACTCCGAGGGTGAGTGTGACACATGTGCATATTGTCCATTGTATGTTTGACAATGTTTTATGTTTGCGATATTTCCAACAGAATGTTATGTTGAATGTTTACCAAGAATCTGAATAAATTAGCTATGTTTTTTTTCTCTCTTTACATTTAGTCTCAGGTCCAGTCGAGGCTGACCCAGAATACAGACTGATCGTAGCAGCCAATAACCTTACAGTAGAGATCGACAATGAGCTCAGTGAGTTTCTTTTAAAAGAAATACTTAAAATATAAAGGGTTTAAAGTTGTTCTGCTCTGTATGACAGAGTTTTCTTATGTTTTTTTTTTGCCTGGTTTCAGATATCATTCACAAGTTTACTCGGGACAAGTACTCCAAGAGGTTCCCAGAGCTCGAGTCTCTGGTGCCAGATTCTCTTGATTACATCCGCACAGTCAAGGTGAGATGAGATGTTTATTTGTTTTTTATACCAAAAAAATGAGAGTAATGAGCCCAGACATAATCTTTTGCTGCTCTATTATTTGTGTGTTTTATTCAGACGGAAGACAATTTTTAGTTATAGATAGATATATGGCATCACTAATATTGAATTATATTTTTTTCCTTCAGTTTATATATTTGAGTTATATACACAAAAGTTAATAAGTGTGTGGCTCTGAATTATAACCACCTATGTCATAGGAAAGTAGTTTAGGTTTGAGTTATCATTCATGTTAAATAAATGACACTGCTTGAGCAATGGGTTATTAAGATTAAAAGTTATTTTAAAATACAAAGTCTCATAATTCTTACAGTCCCAGAAGTGAGTCTGCCTTTTTTTAATTTCTTGAAAATTTCCTGATACTTTCTGGCATGTAGTTTGAGCATCATATATCCTCCCATTTGTGTTTCCTGCTCAGGAATTGGGAAACAATCTGGAGAAATGCAAGAACAATGAAACTCTGCAGCAAATCCTCACCAACGCCACTATTATGGTTGTCAGTGTCACAGCCTCAACTACACAAGGGTGAGTTAACAGACGTTAGACTGTGGTCTGTTTATCTATTGATCTATCGATATATGTATCTAGAACAGATGAAATGCATATATTTAATTGCTCCTATCCAGAGGACGGCATGTTCACTGTCACTGCTGAGGATCATGGTCGCCATTCAAATGCCTATCAATATGTTGACTTCATGTATTTTCACGATTTTAGGTCACTGCTAAGTGAGGATGAACTTAAGCAACTGGAGGAAGCATGTGACATGGCTCTGGAGCTGAACCAGTCCAAACACAGGATATATGAATATGTAGAGTCCAGAATGTCATTCATTGCCCCAAATCTTTCCATCATTGTTGGAGCATCAACAGCAGCCAAGATCATGGGTGAGATGTGCAAAAAGATCAGTTTTAAATTACACATGTAGATTGTCCTTGTTTTCCATATTTTTATCTTTCTGGTTTGCAGGTATTGCTGGCGGCCTCACTAACCTCTCAAAGATGCCCGCCTGTAACCTGATGCTGCTGGGAGCTCAGAGAAGAACCCTGTCTGGCTTCAGCAGCACCTCCTTACTGCCCCACACAGGCTTCATCTACCACTGTGATGTTGTGCAGTCACTACCGCCTGTCAGTAAATATATTGACAAAAACACATATTGAAGTGCATCACTCCACAGGGGACCTTGTACCTACCTAATGCCGATCTTCCATTCTTGTCTTCAGGACCTCAGGAGGAAGGCGGCTCGTCTGGTGGCTGCAAAGTGTACTCTGGCTAGCCGAGTGGACAGTTTCCATGAGAGTTCAGATGGCAAGGTGAATGGCAAAATGGAGCACATACACAACAATGCTGAATTTATGATTAGCTGTACAAACGGACTCAATTCTCAAATATTTTCTTGACCTTATTTACACAATAAGGGACCAATTTTTTTATTTTTTTTTTATTTTTTACAAATATCTTACAATAAAATGCACTCCAGCACAACATAAATAATCAAAGCAACCACATCTATATAGTTGAAATTACACCTCTCTGACACTCTCAATAATTAAGTTTTACAAGCATTTTAATATTTATTTTTTGCATGCAGCAACATTAAAAACTTTAGTCATTTCTAACTCCTAGCATTAACTTTTGTCTTTTTTTTTCAGGTTGGCTATGATCTCAAAGAAGAAATAGAAAGGAAATTTGATAAATGGCAGGAGCCTCCACCAGTGAAACAGGTCAAACCGCTGCCAGCCCCGCTGGATGGACAGAGGAAGAAGAGAGGTGGAAGAAGGTGCCAGCTTCTCTACACATGCAGAGTCCCACTGAGCAGGCCACCGATTTAGAGAAAAGTGGAGTGGAATATAGAGATTATTAAGGCACAAATTAACTGATTCATGGAGCCTTTTCTTGTAAAGTAAATCAAAGCACAAGAGTGAGAGCTGCATGTTGGAGCTCAACAAGTTGATATAATTTGCATAGCCAAGTTTAGGATACCACCATAAACTCTAAATATATAATGTACAGTATTTATATGTATATTATAAGCAAAACTCATCTTTTCTTTTTTATCTGAAGGTATCGAAAGATGAAGGAGCGTCTCGGGCTGACTGAGATCAGAAAACATGCCAACAGAATGACCTTCGCAGAGGTCAGTGCATATTCTCATTCTCATATATGTGATCTGTTGTTTAAGCACGTTTGGCTCTGATTAACCCTGTGTTGTTCTTTTTCAGACAATAATATGTTCTGTATTAATACTGTTGTCTAACTGAGACCCATATTTATATTTATACCCATAGGTATTTTGCCATTACATCTTATACTTGATGCTTTACATAAAGACAAAAGTAGGTCAGATAATGCACATCAAATACAGAACCTTGCACTGATGATCACATTGGATACTCTTCACTTGCAGAGCATCTAAATATACTAAAACATACTAAATATTTCAGCCAAGAAGCAGAATCGTAATTTAACTTCAAATGTTTACAACAAAACCTGTAGCAAGATGAGGTTTCATGTTTTCACCCTCACCAAAAGAGAGATTTAAAACTTTGCAGAGTTGGAGCTTAATGTAAAAATATTCAGTAAGTGTCTGCCTTTCCCTTCACTCAAATTGGATTAGATTTTTAAAGCAGTGAGAATTGAGGCTTATTTTCTGATGTGGTGTTGCAGATTGAAGACGATGCGTATCAGGAGGATCTGGGCTTCAGTCTCGGTCAGCTGGGAAAGAGTGGCAGCGGGCGCGTCAGGCAGGCTCAGGTCAACGAGGCAACCAAGGCCAGAATCTCCAAATCCCTCCAGGTAAACTCCTCAATGGCTCATTTTCACCCCAGCATTAACTAATACATTTGTTTCAGCCTCTTAAGTCTCTGTATTGTTTTGTTGTACACAACAGAGAACGCTGCAGAAGCAAAGCATGACGTATGGAGGAAAGTCCACAGTCAGAGACCGCTCCTCAGGAACTAGCTCCAGTGTGGCATTCACTCCTCTACAGGTAAAAAGAAGTAAACGTCTTCCTTTGAATATCTCCTGAGCACTATGAGGTTTTATTTTAGTTAATAACCATTCTGCTGTTATTTGTAGGGGCTGGAGATCGTGAACCCACAGGCTGCAGAGAAGAAGGTGGCTGAAGCCAACCAGAAATACTTTTCCAACATGGCAGAATTCCTCAAAGTCAAGAAGGACGCCAAGATGTGAACACTCACACACAGAGAACATCACCCCACACATGGACAGTTGCATCAACACTGTAGTGATGGTATAATTTCAAATTCGTCTAAACATTATGCTTTGTCCTGTATTTTGTTTTTATTTTTTGGTTTTGGTTTTGCCATTTTAATAAAATGTGTTAAGATTTCAGTCCCGTCTTCCTTCGAGAAGAATAAATGTTGAGTTGGTATAAATGCGTTAAGTGATGCTCACAGTAATCTAGAAGTAAATGCATACTGTATATCAAGACTTAACCCATTAGCTCAAAGTTGGTCTTGATACTTGACGGCTGCACTCACCAAACACTTTATTTCAGCAACTTTTAAAAATCAAAACCATCAGCTTGGTAGAACAGATTAAAGCCAAGCCCATCTGAAATTAGTGTAAAATAAGTGAATCCATGTTCCCATGTAGGAATGACAGGACTTTAAAACACACAGTTGACTTGAAATTTCTCAAAAGTATTTATTGAAATTGTACAATCCTGTTATAACCTCGTTTTATGACATCTCCCATGCAGAACTGTGATGAGGAAAAAATTGTAAATACGTCTTGAAATTCACATTTTAGCAATTTCTTAACTGACCTTCCCTTTCTGAAAACCTTAAAATCCCAAAAAATAGAATCTATAAAAGGCAAATCTCACAACTTTGCTGCATTTTATTTTTATTTTCTCCCCACATCCTCAAGCCCCCTCTTTCCCTCCCACACAAAAAAGCCTGAAAATTAATCACACAACAGAAAATTGTAACCGCAGTACAGATCTGAAGTTGTCATGGTTGCCTAAACGGAAAAATCTTGATTCACACTCTCCCCATTCAAACTGGCAAGAGAAGTTTGGATCTATCCCACATGTTCAGAACCAGATTAAATATTATTGTTCTTCAGTATAGCACATGAACAGCAGATGAGACTTTTTTTTACTCGTCCCACAAATTAAATGTACCACCAGAATTTTTAGCATTTGTTTTTACTCTACATGTAAACAGTTCATCAGTGCACATTCACTGTATACGGTATCCACTCCAAACAGGTGGTAAATTAAGCCAAGTGGATTTCAGGATGAAGTAACTTCAACGGAAGAAAATAAAACCTTGACTAAAGGTGGGAAGTTGACTCAAACCAAACTCAGATTTATTATCTAATACTATGTGTTTTGAGAATAATTAAGAGGTAACTTGGGTACAGGTACATTCACTACGCTTTTGTTATGAGAATTCCTCAATGGCGTAAGAATCAAACATCAAGTAGATTAATGTCTCAAACCCTATTTTTTAAGATTTATTTTACAAGTTTATTAATTTGTCACAAACATGAATGCGTCATAATAATGCAGTTTCTTTGACAAGTTAACTTAAAAACATTTTATTTGTAAAGAGAGGGAGTCAGAGACCAGTTCAATTGCATAGCAATTTAATCCATGTCCAATAAGGACTCTTTCCCTGTCACAGGGAGAGGCCCTGTGGTCACTCAATCAGCGTTTTAAATTGACCAAGACAATATCAATAAAACTATTGATAAACGCTCACTATCTCTAATAGTGACCATATTCAACAGGCATCGTAGGGTCTTAAAAGAAGCCAGTCCTACAGACCATGACTAAATGTCCACTGTATCTCCCCATTCTAAACCACCAAATTACAGTAAATACAAGAAGGGCAGTTTACTCAACAATCAAATCCAAGGTATGTTTTGTGTCAAGTCAAAGGCTTCCAGGCTCATGTTGGGTAGGTGGTACAGAGAATCTTGTTGAAACAGAAAAAGAAAACAAAACATGAGAAACATGCATGGGGTAGGCTTTCCTAATGCCACATACTGAGTGTGCACACAGACAGGCACAAACGCAGATCTCTAATGAGAGCCCCCCCCCAGCTCATTCAGCGTGATGCTTTTGATCAGGCCCATGGGGCATTTTTGTCAAAAGCAAAGCGCTGCATGAGGAGCAAGGGCTTCACACTGAGATGCAACCTATACAGACACCAGTCTCCATTTTAGGAGAGGGTTTCTACTACACATCACAATCTCTATCCACAGTTTGAAGTTCAGTCTCGGAATGTCAACAGCAGCACATTTTGTCTCTGTCCTTTTGCAGCCCTTCTGTCCATCACTGCAGGTCTCTGTCTTCAAGGTACCTGTACTCGAAGGTGAACCCCTCCTTCTTCCTCTGGCCCCATTTCTCATAGTCAAAGTAAATGTAAGTGCCCTGGAGAAACAGCAGAGTAAAAAAGGACAATCATTCAAAGGCTCAAACCCACTAATCGTGACTTTGGTTTCCAACTCAGAGAGAAAACGCGAACTGTGAGTCTATACCTGTTCAAACTCGTCAGTGATAGTCTTGGGCTCCTCGTGCCTCTGGAACCACATCATGTACTTGGTGTGAAACCTCCATGATTGTTTCTTCAGAGCCTTGGCTGACAGATACTGAGCCTTGGTGCCCTAAGAGAGGGAGGACAAACACACCATTAAGCTTACAAGCAAGACTATAGTACATCACTGAGAGACAATCGGTAAAGTTGACAGGGAGTAAACAGCATGGGCAGGTTGGATGTGTGTGCATGATTTTACCTCCAGATAGTAGAAGATGAAAAACAGTGTTTCTGTGGACAGTCTCTGGTAGAACTCTATGGAGTCAGAGTGGTGTGGCGGTATCTGATGATGGAAGGGCAAGGTGGGACATGGATTCCTCATCAGGTATTGCCTTTAGGACAAAAGCAAAGACAGTTATAAAACCATAAGTTGATCAAATAAAGGTTTACTCATCATGAAGAAGACCAGCGCCCCATCACACAGACCAACTAGATCCTAACATGCATCCATGTCATAGTTAAAATACTGAAGTTATTGTTTGGTTGTTTACAAATGATTTCTTTAAGGGACAAGATTGGCAATATTCTATATTTTTGTTAAGACCAAAACCAACATGTTAGTCTGTCATTACTTTCCTTTTTCTCTACCATCTGTGGCTCTCACCCAGGGTTTGCGTTAACCGAATATTTTCCTTCACCAAATTTTTTTTTTAACTGACAGAAAAATCTGAAGGCCCTCCGATATTTTGACAGATTAGAACAATGAGGGCGATCTACTGTAACGTTAAGTGTTTCACACACGCAACACAGTCAATTACTACATGTAGACGAGCTGTACATCGCAGCAGTAACTAAATCTATCAAAAAAAGAGATTCCCCTCGGAGCATGAGGCCATCATCTCTGACCTCGAGACTGACTGTACTCAGCGTGTCTCACTATGCCGGTGCTGACAGAATGTTGAAGAGCTAAAAGTGGAGGCTTTGGAGCTTCTGTGAACACTGTGGCTCACAGAGCTGTGCAGCCGCACACCTGGGTCAGTAGGAGGCGCACATGGTGCGGGATTTCCTACCGGTGATGCCAGTGCTTGCAGGATCAGGAAATCCCATTGTAATTGTCAAATTCTGTTAAATAGCATTGTTCATATTTGCCTGTTTAGAAACAAGGGCTGCAGCTTTAGTCTGCTCTGCTGAAAAAGTCATTAATCTGCTTTGTGTGGTGTTGACATGAAGTGACTGCACGCTCTGTGTCTGTTCATCTTTTCTCTTCATGCTCTTATAAATGCTTAATCTGTAACTGTGTTTTGTATATTAAAACTTATTGTGATCCAAGTTGTTGTTTTTTTATTTAATGTTATTAAATAGGCTATCTCATTATCATTAAACAATGAAAATTAAAATGACTGGTATTAATAGATTATGACGGACTTTTTACAACCGTTTGTCAAAATGATGAGAAAGACACAACCTTTGCTCTCTTCTTACTGAAGACATAAAACTAAAAGAAAAAAAGGATAAACAATCCCCTAAAACAGCTGACTTTTTTTTAAACAAATGCTACTCAAACAGAACAATGGAGCAGAAAAGAAAATTGTACACACAGGCAATATTTGTTAGTGGGAGCAATTTAGGTTTAGTCTATTTATGTGATTAGAAAAATAAAAAATATGTAGATAATTGCCTCATCCTTTAAATAGGTTGTAACAGATGTGCAAATTATGTAATAGGCCATTACTTATTTGTCCCGAAGACATGACAATACACAGTAAAAAATCAAATACTCTATTGCTAACTCATAAACTCATTATCAAAGTAGATTTGTGAAATTACTTTGATTAACAGATTGAACTGTGTTTTTGTATTTCTCAAGTAAAAAAAAAAACATGCTTGTGAAACAAGATGCTTGTGAAAAAAATGTGGCGCCCTCACCTGATCCTCTCAGAGTCGGAGGGGTGTGGCATGTGTGTCCATGCAGACTCCTGCATGGCCTGCTGGTAGAGCTGGTCTTTGGGGAGAGGGGTGGGGCCAAGTGGACAAACCCCAAGCGAGGGGGGGATGCTGACTTCCGATACGGACGGCTGAGGGGCGGCAGGTGTGCCGGGTGCTGCAGATGAACCAGAGAAGATATCTACAGGAGAAACAGAAAGTGAAGGATTGGGTCGATGACACTAATACTGTAGAGATTCAAGAATCACCTCATGTCCCCCGCTCCTCCTTTTTCAGGAAATATTTTTACAAGCTTTGACTTCTTTATGGAGCTTTTTCTATTTATATTATTTGTCTACGTGTACGGCAACTAACAATTATTTTCATGATAGACTACAGTTTTTATATTTTGTTTAATTTGCCAATGATAACTGATTGTAGGTTACCAGAACAACAGCATTAAATATGCTCAGTGAGTCTGGCTAATCACACAAAAAAAACAAATGTTATGAAACTTAGAAAAGCAGCAAATGTAATTGTGAGGTAGTTACCAGCTGATGTTTAGTGTTTTCTTAATAACTGAAAATTATTTCATTGATTAGAAACTTGGAATCACTTTTCTGTCAATTGACTAATTGATTAATAGTTTCAGTAGTTTGCAGTCATTATGGCTTTTAACCCACTTCCTAAAAGCAGCTTGTAACAATGCCAGCATCATTTACTACTGCAGCTGTTACAAGTAAAAACATTAACTATTTATTCTAAATGTAATGTGACTGTATGTCACCTCCTCTTCAAGTGATTAATCAATATCCAAGTGACAGAAGGTTTACAGTATAAAATTACGAGCTTATTATTCTTCAGTAAATTAAGTGTAGAAAAAATGTCTGACCGTTCCGACCTCTGTCTGTTAGGTGCAGGTTGGCAATCTCTCCATCCAGGCCCGATCCCAGTGCTGCTCTCTCAGCCATCACCTTCAGAGAACTGAGAGGCTCAGGAGCCTGAGGTGGGAATGAGATGGGAGACAACATGAGAACTGGGTTATTGATTAGGTGAAATTAAGTTGGGAAGAGAGGAAAACATAAAGTTATGCGCATTTAAAAGTGGAAGGGTAATACATGGACGCAATAGGTGGAAAATACCAGCGCAGAAAATTAATCATGAAAACCAACTACTATTACAGCTGCTGCATTGACCTCAAACAGACAAAAAAACAGCAGTCAAGAGATTCTTCTCACTCATCAACTCTAAGTTCTGAAACAGCATCTCATGCCTGAAATTGATCACCCACAACATGTATTAACAACAATTACCTGTATATGACCTGTGAGAAATGTATTCAAAGGAGACAAAAATCAGCAGCTCGTCCAAAAAAAAGATGTTTTCTGGCACAGCTAATATGTTAATTGATGTCCTACACATTATACTGAAACATTATCCAACACTGCCTTCTTCGTGGTGGTTGCAGTGAAGAGAATTTGGCACAATCTTTATTAGGTCCAAATATATCTTGGCATGACATGATTTTTATGTAAACATATCATTGGGTAAGTGTGGACTTCTGTGTTTGGTATAAATGTGGCCAAGAGCAGAGGTTCAAGGGCAATCAGGGATATTTTAATAATGCTTTAACTGTTGTGCACTTCAATGTTCTCCAGTCATGCACAAAAGTACCTAAAAATGATCCAGTGCAATCATAGTCATTGGATAATTTGAAAATAATCCAAACACTGGCTACTCAATTAGACCCTTATGTGGCTCTAAAAAAAAGGCTCCATCTCCGGCAACATGCCCCTTTTCTGAAACACTGTCGTGGTGCCTCACCTTGAGACTCTCAGAAGCCTGTGTGTAGGAGTGGGGCCCGTTGAGAAGACTCCCTCCTCCAGGTGTGCTGTCTGAGAACGAGGGGGACGGAGAGCTGGGAGGCAGGGTGATTGAGCTGATTAAACTGGGACCATTGTCCATCCTGCACCAAGTAGAGTGGGAACAGCAGAGAGACAAGTTAACAACCATCATGTAAGGAGTAAGAGGAACTGTGCAAAGTCTGTCGACTCAGACGAAGAGAACAATAAATAACTCACGGCTGACTAGTTGAAGAACTGAGAGATGAGGGTTGGCTGCTTTGTGACTGGCTCGGTGTGCTTAGAGCTGATTCTGTGGAGCTCTCTGCCACTACAGCACTGTAACCTGCAGGTAGGTGAGGGAAAAGTTAGAAAACAAACACTATAAAGAGAAGACAATTTTGACTTAAGGAAGTATGACATGAGGCTAAGCACGACAATTTAACATACTTGTGCTTCCATTTTGCTTCAGTCCACTGGGTGGTCTAGCAGGGACAGCATTCACCCCTACTCCTCCAACCACGCCAACATTCCCTCCATTGCCGCCCATCATGCCAACTACTCCAGGGGTAGTGCTGACAGAACTCTGGGGCACCTGAGAGGCACTGGGGGCTACATTTTGCCCAGGAACCAAACCCAGAATACTCCCACTCAAAGAGCTGTGCGCCGGGCTGGAACCTAGCAAACCGAGCCCTGTCCCTGCCCCGTTGGTGGTGACTCCACTGGAGCCAGAGGTGGGGATGGAAGTGCTGCTCTCCACTGAAATGCTGGACTGGGTGGTGCTGCTCAGACCCAAGCCTCCTGATGCTGCTGCCTGAGCATAAGGGGCAGGTGTGGACCCCGAAATGAGCCCTGCCATTGTGTTTAGAGGAGTAGGGTGTCCACCCAGGCCTAAACCAGCCATTTGGTTGGCACTGCTGGTCCCCGTCAAGCCAATTTTGCTTAATCCCAGCCCCAGTCCCAGTCCCAAACTGGATGCCGGGGTGGGTCCTGATGTGGGCTGAGACTGAGAGTAGGGAGCTGATGAAATGGGTGTGCTGGGCGTGGGGAGAGAAGGGGCAGTTGAAGCTGGGAGAAGAGGGTTGCTGGGCGGGCTGGGGGTGTTGTTTGATGGGACAGAAGGTTTTGTCTGAGATGGCTGCTGCTGCTGTTGCTGCTGTGGTTGGTTTGGAGGCTGTTGTTGTGCAGGTTGATGCTGATGTTGCTGCACCGCACTGCTGAAGCTCCCTATAAGACTGCTGCTTGTGGGAACTGCAGACATGCCTCCAACTACACTCGCCATGGACACAAGGGAGGAGGACGAGGAGGACCCGGAGGTTGTGGAGGAAGAGAAGGAAGATAGCAGGGAAGGTGTGCCGTTCTTCACAGGTGACTGAAAAGGACAAAGCACCAGAAAAAAAAAATTTCAGGCAAACTTATCCTGAGGGCAACCAGTTCTACAAAGTGTATGAGGAGCAAAGATTACTGTGAGCTATTGAGGCCCATATATGCAGGAGATGGCATAAACTAAATCAGTCTCCAACCATGGTCACACAGAGAAAGAGCATGTTCCTTTTCAGTGCCTGAGGAGCCGAAACCCTTCAGCCACCTCGATTCTCCAGGACCAAGGATGAAGAGTGCTGCACTAAACTGTTAATCTACTGGCACAGTACAGATGAGAGCCTCTCACCTGACTAACTTCACTGTCTGTCGACCGTCCCCTTTTCTTATCGTCCTCTGAGTTTTCCTATAGAAGGAGATACCTTGATATGACAATCCACTTTTCAAATGTTGATTCAACAAATGAGTCATTGGATTATAACAGAATGGTTATGTCAAAAGTTTAACTCAATGCAAACTCAAACAAAGGAATATGTGCAAAAAATGTGTCAGGATGTACTTTTTCTAGCAAGCATCAATTTGACATGCTGACCCAAGTTTTAATGACATGAAGACAAGAACTCACAGCAGTACAAGTGGCCGGGGATGGAGGGATGGGTGAAGAGGAGGTGGTGGAAGTGGGAGTGCTGCTGGACTGGAGATACATCTCATCTTCCACATTACCCTGACCTGATGGAGAAGTTGCAACTAATGCTGCAGCTGCAAAAGAAAGACAGGAGAGAGACAAGTGGGGTGTTACAGCCCCCCTGATGTCACCTTTCTAAATTAATAAAAACATCATCCTAATACTCCACAACTCACGGATGTCTTCCAGGTCTAAATCGTCATAGAGAAACTCGTTCTCCTCAAAGTCCGGGTCTTGGGAGGAATCAATATAGTAGTCAACATCATCTTTGATCTTCTGTATTGCATCCACTGCTATTGAATCATTGTCCAGCATTCGTAAAATGGTCTCCAGCATGCGAATGTGGAATCTATGCCTCTCAATCAGCCGCTTGAGCTCTTCAATACGATCTTGCTTCTACATGAAAGACAGATGACAGGCATATGGTTTGTTGCCAACATTTTAGCCAAACCTTTAACAGATTACATTGGACTAAACTACACTAATTATACACAGGAATTACAGGATTTCTTAAGAATGTGTAAAAATAAAACTGTGTACAAAGAACGAGAAGGGAGGACTTACCTCTTTATCACCCTTCTTTTTTCTCGTCTGAACTGAAAGAGACTCCACCTCACTTTCAAACTGATCCACCTGCATATTTAGAGTGTCTATTGTATTCTGTGAAGAGGTCATTAAAAAAAACTGTTAATGAATTTGATCAAAATTTTTTATCAAACTGTCTTTTTTTTAAAAACATAGTAAGTTCTTGCTAGTTTTTGTTACAAATTTCACATGTTGTTTCATTCTTAGGTTTTAAACTTTTTCTTTGCCGTTAATACAAAGTGGGAAAGGTTTTCAAGAAATATTCAGGCAACCAAGATGCACAGCAGGTACCGATAATCATGGACGTATTACCGTTAACCACTGTCCCGTTTCTTCCTTTTCCCTCTGAGCTGGATCCACTTTCTGAGCAAGCCCCAGGCCTTCTTTTGAGTAGGCTTTTGTTTTTGTTTCCCGTTCTACAACCTTGAACCGCTCCATTTGCTAAGGAAAGAAAATTCACATGAGCTGACCGTTTTGATGAGCTGAGGATACCTTACAAAGCCAATTACAACCTAAAATAGGAAATGATGGAGAAGCATACCGTCTCTATAAGTTTGCGGTTCTCGACTAGCTGCCTTTTGTCTTTGATCTCGTTTGAGGCCACCCATGTTTTTATCTGATCTCTCAATCGCTGGGGAAGACATAGTGAAAATATTGTAACACAATACCCATTTCAAATCCCCACTATTGCTCAGGAGTGCAGATAAAGGACAATGTTGAACTTGTCTTACCTGTAGTTTTTTAATCTCTTTCTTGAGGTCAGCCTCATATTTTTCCTTCTGGTTTGCATTGGCTGCATTGTGGAGCTAAAATGTAGACAAATAATGAGACACTTCAAGTTTTAATGCATCGATTTTCCAAGTAGATTATCAAACCAAAGCAGGACGCAAACACATCTTACCTTTTGCCAAATGTCTTCAAATTGTTCTACACCTTCAGCTACTTTTTTCAAACATCTGTCGATCTCACCTGTGGAGATAAAAGATGTGGTCCAACATCACTGTATATAAATCCGTGCAGCACCAAAACTTCTGGGTCTCAGTGCAATATATGCCAAGCTGGACAGTGTGATGGATCCTCTTGAACATTAGTAACAACAGTCTTACCTTGAAGTTTTCTCTTGTCAGCCATGGCTCTGACTACGACAATGTCCACATTCCGTCTGTCACAATGTTAGCTATGTACAGAAAGCAAAACGTGTATGAATAAATCGTTCGAGCAAAACACAATTCCCTTCAACAGAGCAATCAGTACATCGGTTTCATGAGAGTGCAACTGACGTTAACTCTTACTAACTGGCCAGTTATCATTAGCTGCACAGATAACGTTATCTCCTCAGAATTTAAAGACACTTCAAACCAGAACTTTTGTGTGGCCGTTTGTCAATCGATATATTTTCGTGTACGTAGCTGATCTTGCCGTTACCAATTTGACTTACATGGTTGTCAGCTAAAATTAGCGACCTAGCATGCTAGCCTTACTGAGCTAACGTTAATACTAGCCAGCTCCTTAGCTCGTCCACTCGCTCGATTACTAACTGACTCGCTTCAAAACAAGCACCACGGTACATGTTGATGGATATATATCACATTCATGCATCATTATTTCGGGGTCCAGTATAGCGTTCATATGGTGGTTTTGCGTTGTGAAAGGCGCAATACATCAGAATCGTTCTAATCGTTAACCTGCAAGCTAATATAGCTAACTGCCTGGCTAGCTAATGCATAAAATGCTAGCTAGCAGCTTAGCTAGCCAAATTTATGAAAAAGGGAAACTGGGTCAACCCGAGCATCTAGATTTATACTTGTTTACGACATTTACCTAGGGTATGGGCTTTCGTTTGTCTTTTTTCAAATACAGCCAAAACTAATTCCAGAAAGTCTTCTTTACTTCCAAATTGTGTTTTCTTTTCGACAAGCTCGTTCACTGTAATGTAGCTGAAGATGGACGGTAGCTAAATTCCCACCTCCGCGTTTGGGCACCGCCCTAAATCTAATCTACATGATCTGATTGGACAGAACTCACGCCTATCACAAACAGACATCCGCTCTAACGACACGAACCCAAACCTGCATCTGAAATCAGGTATTCTCCTAATACATATGTTCTGAAACATTTCTATATGATTTAACTTAATTAACCACTCAACTCGCTGTATGGATAATGTCACAGATTTTTTCTTTACCTATATATGGGTTTCCACATTCATTCATGTTGACAATAAACTAGAAGAAACTGATCTCCAAGACAACTTTTGAAACTTCTGTGGAAGACTGTCATGAATCATGATTTGTAGTAGGACTATTTTTTGTCAAATTAAAGAAACTATTTACAAACACAATTTTTTTTTATGTCTCCCTGAAACTGAAACCTTTTTAACTGCTGTATAGAAACACAAAACAAACATACCCAACTGAGATCTGCATCAGTTGTTAAGGTTTAAACTGTTGATGCAACTTCAAAACTTAGTTAAAAGCATGAGTTTAAAAACATCACAAAAATAAAAAAAAACATGTCATAAATAGCAATCTGCAATATTTTAATACAAATTGAGTAAGCTTGCCGATATAAAATCATGAACCATAAAATCTTAGTATCCAGGAATGTTTACTACCCTATATAAATTCTATCTGGGTTGCCAGATATTTACTAAACAAGGTTGTCCATGACAGTGTGCACAGTTTGCCAGAATTATGTGTCGTCATCAACTCTCAGTACAAAATATGATGAAAGAAAATAAAACATGCAAAGCAAATGTATATACAGAATGTACCAGGTGAATAACATTTCATTTTGCCTTACATGAATTTAATATGTTCACATAGTTCAAGTAAAAATAAAAACAGTGCAAAATCTGTCTGAACAGAACCAGCGTATCTACTGAACAGTTAAAGACACTGCGTGCACCTTCATCATCATCATCATATCCAGGGCAGTGCAACGATCAGTGAGACAGAGAGGTTGGGCTGGGCATTTCTCCAAACTGTGTTTCTGCCAACACTGAAATGTCTGGTTCAGTCTGGGAAAAGAAGCAGAAACTCAAATCAACATTATGTGTTGTTGACATTAAGGAGACCTGTCTGCATTTAAAACCACCCGCTGATGCATCCAAAACGATACACACAAGACTCATATTGTAAGAAACTGATCAATGCATTTAATATATTTGAATGGACAACAGCAGTTCACCATAGTTCTTCACCTACATGTTGGTCTTTATCCTTTTCATGCCGTGTAATTCGGTGCCTCCTCTTCTTTGGTCCAGCAGCATGCTGCAAAGCTGCAGACAAAGTGGAACCAGGCACACCGTTGAGCCGGTCATGCTCCACTCCTGCAGCAGGATCGAGATGAGCTCCATGCTCATCCTGAAACGAGAACCAATGAAATTTTAATATGTAAAAGGCATTAAATGAGAAATATTAGTATACGTATTTATGATGCATCAAACAAATCAGGAGACAAGCTGGGAAACTGCCCTGGGATCCTCAGAGGACCCAATGCTCCACATTAACTGTGTGTTTCTTTGGTTTTGGTCATCTACTCTCAAAATACATCATAAACTTAAGAGAATCCAGCATTATTATTCAATTTTGTTGAAGGGTCCTGTGTCAAAATCTAGATTGAAGACCTTAATTATTTTAGTTTATATTGTGCTCACATTCTTTATTTTCCAATCAATAGGGGCCAAACTTTTTGCCACGGGGGCCTCAAAACAGGTTAATCCACCATTGGTCAACTGCTTTAGTACAACCCTGATTCAGTTGGGACACTGTGTAAAAATAAAAACAGAATGCAATCAATTTCAAACAATCTTTGTAAAACCGACAACAGTTTTACGAAGTGTTCCTGATCCAATTTAGTAACATGCTTCATATAATCATGTGTTTCACAAAGTGGGAAACCTCGCCCCATCCTTGCTTGTGAGAGCCTTTTGAGGATGCTCCTTTCATACCCAATCATGACACTATCACCTGTTACCAACAAACCTGTTTTCCTGTGGAATGTTCCAAACAGGTGTTTTGTGAGCATTCAAAAACTTTTCCAGTCTTTTGTTGCTTCTGTCCCAACTTGTTTGAAATGTGTTGCTGCCATCAAATTCAGAATATGCATATATTTAAAACTAGAATTACTGCCTCATGGCTGTATGCCTCCGCGCACCAGTCAAGCTCCAGTTTCCATCCATGTCTGCCCAGACTCATATAATATATGTAGTGACTGATATAGAGCTTCGTCACATGGTGCAACGACAATCAACCTAAGCGTTGTGTGTCACCAATTCAGTATCCGACCAAATGTGAAATATGGTCACAGTCTCCCCTTCTGTTCCTGAGTTATGATGTTGTATAAAATGGGTTAAGTCATAGACCAACAGTTGGGACTAATAGAACTGATAGAACTTTTGTACCAACTAGGTCCGTTTACGTAATGAGGCAATGCTAATATTAGCATTTGTTAACATCCTGCTTACTGAAAAAATATGGTTTTATCCCTGTGCAGACTGGTAAAGAAATAACTTACAGCATTCATTATATTGAAAAAATTACTTGAGCTGCTTTATAATTATTTGCACAAACCAGGCTGACTTTTTATTTAAAATGCATCACATCAAGCCACCTGTCCATCTAATTCTCACCTCTAGAAGTATAGTGAGCTGGGCGTTTCTGTAGTCATCCCCATGAGCATCTAAAGTCTTCATGAGAAACCTGCAAGATTAACATAATTTTCACACAGGCAATCAAGTGGGAAACGTCTCAGAAAATGTAAAGAAAATGGAGATACTGTACCGCCTCTCTTTCTTCATGCGTCGTGTAATTCTTTGTACTTGGTGAAGGCGACCAAGAATCTTCTGATTCACCTGAGAAAGACACATTTGGATTGATTATAGGGTGAGGAGGAACTTATTACAGATACACAATCATACTTGGTAGTGTTGGTCTAACATTTGATTGTTGAATTGGAATTTTAGGGAATTCTTTCAAAAAATATGTCACTTAATAAAACAGTGAAGGAGAAAAACACAATAAATCAGAAATATATTTACATGCATATAAAAGCTTGCACACACCTGTTCAATTTCTTTGCATCTCCTGCTGAGAGACAGATATTTCCTCTTATCAAGGGCTCTCCTCTCTTCATCCTCTTGTGCTGTACTCTCCGGCAGCTCATTGCCTCCCGGGCCCAGCTCCACCTGGAGAAGACAACTCTTGTTTCTGTTTTGTGTTTGGTTATCTGTGTTTTTGGTGGCGTGTTTCAAATGGGACAGCTGAATCTATTTGCTTGATAACTAAGCAATGTTGTTGTTTATTACAGATATCTATAATGAATAATAATGGTGTCATTATGCACCTACTTTGATGTGAAATACCTTTCCATGTCATTAATGCATACAATACCTTTCTTAAAAGACAGGGCTAATTTGGTGTTAAAACTGGTAATATTAGTGACTTGGTACAATGAGACACTATATAATGCTTTTCATGACATTGTGGCACAGAGAGCACTGGCTTGGTGATCCCATTTACTGACATCAACATTACTATTACCATGACCATGATCATTAACATTACCTCTCCTGGTCCCAGCTCCACACCACCAGGCTCAAGCTCTGCCTCCAGGATGTGTTCTCCGAACAGAGGAGGCAGAGCCAAACCAGAGAAATCCTCCATCATCTGGAGGAGAGAGAAGATTCTGTATTTTTATTTAAAAAAACTTTTCAAACAACAATTTAGAAACATACAGTATGTGTAGGCAGAAACTCACAATGCCTCTGTCATTCAACCTAAAATACATAACAATTTTGGTGACCATTTTAAGGAATTTAACTGAAGACATTACTTTTAAATTAAATCATTTCAGCATCAACATCGCAATGTGCCCATGTGCAATAGTCACATTGCACTACACACAATGTTATGTAAGGCAAATTAATTCAAACACATCATGCTACAAATTTTTGCTGCTTGATACTCAAGGAAAACTCACAAGGTTCTCATTGTCCATGACAAATCTATGAGAAAGGTTATCTTTTAAGCCTGTTTATCTTCCAACACGAGATTAAACATACATTTTAACATAGAAAAGGTAGATTACATGTAAATAACACAACTGCAACACTCAAATCCATTTGTAAAGAAACTTGCTGTTTGCCCCCAAATACCTCTCCACCTGTTCTCTCACAACTTGTCCATGGCTCACATTCATGAAATTGGAAGTACCCAAAATGATGAAAATTATGATTAACTGTTTATCTGCAAATGAATAACACACTGCATCTAATGAAAGTTCCTTTATCACATTGCAATATTTATTGTTGAAAAAAGTATTTTCAATGTCATTTTTTTCCAATATTGTGCAGCCCTACGTTTGACTGTGGGAACTTGTGATACCTATTTTCAAATATCAGAATCAGCTTTACTGACCAAGTAAGTGTGGAATTTGACTCCAGTTTTTCATTGCCTTTTTTTCCATTCATATTTCAATGTTAAACAAAGCTCCAGGAACAGTTTACAGGAAGATAGAAATAGACTAAGAGCTAAAAACAAGGAAAACAAAGCTGAACCAAGAAAGAACATATACTATTTCGTACAAACAAGTAAGCGAAAAAATAGATGCTTTTTCATACATAAATATGTATAAAAAGCACAACATATAGTAGCCTATATTGTCTATATACAAGTCAAACTGTTTGTTTCTGTAAATTGTAAACAAAAATATAATTAGACAGAGCAGAAATAAGTATTGAACAAATAATGTCGTACAATAGGTAGTTATGTGGAGTATATATATATACACACATGTATGTTTACAGAGCATACAGTACAGCGTGCTTAGATTTATATTTGACAATGATGACGACGATATGTATACAAATAGCCAAGTTTTACTCAGTAAATTTGAGCAACACTGAAAATAATCATTAGACAAAGCTCTGGTATCATCAACGGCAAACATACTAAGCTACATGCTATATCAACCCACCCAGTACTTACATTTATGAGTTTTAAATCCAAAAACAGTGTTGTCTGTCCGCAGTAGCTGAGTGTCCTGCGGTTTAAACGCTCCACTACAAACAGTTTGATACGGTGAGTCTACTGTGTATTAATCTGCGGTCTACTCAGGTTAGCTTACAGCGTTTACTAACAATATATTAAACATGCCCTAACTGTATATGTTCATATTAATGTTGATGTGTTAAGCTGAAATCAAACGTAAAGCGAAGCTAAGGCAATTCCTCTTGTCGCAAAACTAATGTTTTTAAGCAACCGGCGCAGAAATTATACGTATGTACGTAGTTACTACATTTCCCATGATCACCCGCTCGGTTGAAATACGCAAGACAACATGGCGGGTATGTGAATAGTTGGTTTTCTCTTGTACATCTACCTGGTCAAATGAGCTCTAATAAGACCTCTACATAGCATAAATAAATCCTTTAAACGTTCAAAAATTACGCTACCTAAATTTCAATTTTAATTTAAAATAATGCTACCCATTCGAAATAAATGAAAACATGACCTTGGATGTTGCTAACGGAGGCTAACATTAGCAAGCTGAGACTGTCAGCTTTGAAGGATTTTTAACTTGGCTTGTTTTTTTGTCCGCAGGTATCGGAGCGTTCCTGAAAAATGCATGGAATAAGGAGCCTGTCATCATGGTCTCATGTGGTATTGGACTGTTAGGTCAGTAACCATTTACCTCATGTGAAGGGTAGCAAGAGAGCACAGCATTGTACAACGTCTGCAGTACTTTAACAATCTGACTACACTGACATGACAAAGCTATTGTCTTTAGGTGTCTTTACATATTTAGAGTCGAAAGGTCGAGGACCCACAAAGACCACATGCTGTCTCCCAATAGCTTTTTATTTCTTGCCTTTATATCAGTTAGTACTAGTGTCTTTCATGGGTCTGCCAGTAAACTACATACAACGTAATTTAATGTGCATCAGGATGGGATTAATGTGTGTGTGTCTGTCTGTGGTCTTTGTTTCTACGTGAGCAGGGACCTTAACCAGTGAATTTCTATCAATTCATCAATGTGGACACAAGTGTAATTAATCTATTGTGTTTTAAAGTTAATGAAAACCTTTATTACTCAGGTATTGCTCTTCCATTAATGAGCCCCATCACAAAGTATACAGGAATGATCAATTCAGCTGTGCCATACAACTACCCAGGTAAACACTGTTGCTGAACATTATACAGCATTTTAGTTGTATCTGAAAGCTGAGTATTTCAACCATTTACTCCAACCTCTGTTAAGTCAAATATTAATGCTTCTTTTCCTTACTGTTCCAATGCAGTCCCTGTGCGGGATGATGGAAACATGCCTGATGTCCCCGCCCATCCGTGTGATCCAGAAGGAAACAACTTGGAGTGGCTTAAAAAGCTATAACTTCACATTATCCCAATCAATGCTTGTGCTGTTCCTCTTGTTCATATGTGTCCGGAAATCTGCTCCACAATAAATGTTATTGTCTATTTAATTCTTCTGTTGTGCCACATTGTGTTGTTTGGATACATGCAGTACATTTGGATTGAATGCATGTTTTACTACATTATAATATTACATTAGTCTAATTTCCTTAACAGCACAAGGTTTAAGACTTGAGTATAAGAACCTCTTTTCTAAGTGTTTTTTCTTTTATTTGGACTTTTAAAAAAATTAACACCTCTATAATTTGCTCCACTTAGGCTGTTAAATTTGAACATTAAGCTAAAATACTCAAGTTTTAATTCTTTTTATACACCATTTAGAGTTACCCTTAAAATCAGCTTTAAAGATTACCCTGAGACAATTGCTGGGTTGGGAGTCCAACATCTCAAACCCCCCAAAAATGTGACACAAATCACATTTTTGATCCGTTTGATTTTCCAGAGCAGATCATTAAGAGTTTTGAAACTAAGCTTTAACACAACCCTGATCCTTCAGAAGAGGCTTAACTTGACAAAGCTGAAATCAGATTAACACTATTAAAATGAATTCCTTGCTTCATACCAGCATTATTCTACTTGTGTGAGTATGAAAGTTAGCAGAACAGTATGTGGAGGTACTTTGCACACATTTTAACACCCGCGTTTGTCTCTATTCACGTGTACTTCATCTCCACAGATGCACACTTTGAACATTTTTGCAATAATACTGTAAATGCACATTTGAAAATACACACAAAAGCTCAGTTTGTTTTCAAAGATGTACATACACAGTAAAAGTGGACAAAGACTTTCTTCATAGATCTTTTATTTCACAACACGTCAATATTCAGTGTTTCAGGTAAAGAATGTTCTCAGCAGTATTCATCATAAAATATCTTCTGCAGTCACCACGATTTCATGTCAATGCAATTCAGATAACAGCCTGACGGTCTGTTCACGTTGAGAACCAAGTAACTGTAAAGTGGGTGTGCAATGTTAAAACAACATTTCACTTCGGGAGAAGAGTTTTGGACTTTGGATAAGTTCCTGTTTTTAGTTGCAGCATTCCTGCAATCAAGCAGACATCAACTCATATTCATATTTTTTGCCATACATTCTTGTTACACGTTTAATATTTATATCTTTCATAAACTTTCCATGTTTGCCTTACTTATTTCACACCCCAGACTTATTTCTATATTGTAGGTATACTACATTATACTTCTGTATCAATTCCTACACCCTAATTTTCACATACTTTTCATTAATGCACTCAAATATATTTGTTTTATAATATATTTCATTGTGTCACTTTCCCTTACCCCAAGCTCACTTCATATTTCATTCTATTTTAGAATTTATAGATCACTAATACTGGCCACTACAACAGCCACCAGTTACTATGACTCAAAGACTAATGTCTAGATCAATCAATATTCACATTCACACAAAACCCATTGAATAAAATGCAATTGTGTATTTTCACTGTGTAAGAAGTCTTATTTCCTGTTTTGTTTGAATACCACGACTGACAGATGTGCAACAAGTTTTACTGCTTCTACAAAGTCAAAATATTCCACCAAAGTGAAATATCGTTATAAAAATAAGTCAGATAAATGTCATACAATCACACAGGTTTTAGGCACTATTTACAAGCATGAATGCGCATTAGCTCTATACCTTAGCTCTCACCTTTATTAATGATGCCATACTGCTCAATGTAATAATATACTGTATGCTGTGAGTAATGATTAAACCATAACCCTTGTTGACTTTAATCTTCAAGGTGCTAAAAGGTCGCAGAAACTCAAGGCACCAGAACAACAGAAACATGAACCATTTCACTTTGAACAGGCGTAGTTTCACCTTTAAGCCCCAGTTTTCTAGAGGAGATTACAGAGCCACAGAATATTACTTGGGATATCTCGGGTTTACACTTGCTCACACGTTGGCCAACTTCCCGTATGCTTTCTTCATCACTTTCATGGATGCATTTCCCCATTAAAACTTAACCCTATCGTCTGTCTCGGCTTTCACATCTCTCTTGAAGTTTCTGCTCAGTTTTGATTGGTAAACATACAGCTACAATCAACTAGCCTAGATGTTGTCTAGCTTTTGATGTGGGATCGAAAACGAATCAAGAAGACATCAAATCCAGAGACTAAGAACGCAAGTCTCTCATTCTTAACACTTTGAACCCTCCACAACTTGCTACTTCCTAAAGAAACACTTTCAATAGTAACACCGTCCAAACATCCCATTATTTACTGTCACAGTTTATGTCTGTCTCTGAAACTCATAAGCTTTTTTGTTTCTTTGTTTTGTAGGACTTCCTCTATATTAAATAAGTATTCCACTAAGAAACTAACAAAGCCTCATTGATCAATCAATTGAATAATTACATTTAAGGTAGAATTTGTTTTGAGTCCAAGTAAAGAGTTACACTAATACAAAAATCTACATTCACAAAATACTAACATGTAACTACAGCAGCAGAACATGTCGTGTTAATAATCATACGATACAACTGACAGTGACACTCAAACAGCATTGCCCATGTTCAGTAATTTTAAGGTAAAAATGACACAAAAATAACTCACTGTACCAATTTCATTAAAATATGCCAAGTGTCTTTCAATCAAACAAACACGATTTAAAGTAGAAAAGACACTTTGAATACATTTAAAAGTTTACCTTCATTGAAAAAAACAAGAAAAAGCAACTATCTGGCAGCTTTTCTAACAAATAATAATATAATAGAGTAGGAGGAGTAGCACTTTTAGAGTAGGAGCCTGTCCTCTTCCCATAATACCATAACCCTACAGTGAAAGTGAAAGTTCACAACCTGCTATCAGGAGCCAGTCCCTAGATCAGCCAAACAAAGAAAACTTTTCTGAATATAGCTCATAAACCAACAACAAAACACTAGATTGAGGGTTATATTGAGGAAAATTGCACCATAAAACAGTAAGAGAAATCAGAGGCATCTTTCATAGGCAAGGAAAATATGAAAAAATATTAGTTATCATTATGTCATTCTCAAACACTAAGATAAGTCAAGCCTATGGCCTCACTTCTGTTTCATAAAAACTTGATTTTATTTCAATGCCCATGTTTCACAATCTAAATTTTCAGATATCACAGTGGTCATGTTTCTACTTTTTTCCCCCTATTAACTACTTCCAACTTTGAATGGACTGTAATAATATTTCTATAACACAGATCAGCCTTACACATTAACCTTTTTTTACTCTGATTTAAAAATGTTCTTCTCCTGCACATGAAACACGAAAAAAAAAGAACATCAAAAGTAAAGTACAATTTAAAATAATCAACATGAACCAATGGGCTGTTTCCAGGATTCAACCTGACAAACCACAGAGAACAGAATTGCTGCATGTGGCGATAAGATGCTTACTCAATGATGGGAGCTGAGCGATCGTTAGTGACAGTTTTTCTGAGTCGGATGTGGGCAAATGGATTGATCCTGAAAAAAGACAACAATAAAAATTAAATGTATGACAATTGCAAATTACATTAAAGGGGAGCTCCAGCAAGTTTGTACATACACGTGGTTGGGATTTGCAAGAAACAGATAAAAAAAAAACAAGACTAGTAGTCCACAACCATGCTAGCAGGTCTTGAGGCTGTGCTTTGGCACAGTGGCGATTTGAGCTAAATGCTAATGTCAGCATGCTAACATTCTGATGTTTAGCAGGTATAATTGTTAGCATGTTCACCATCTTAGATTAGCACGTTGAGTAATGTGACTAGTCGATTGACTTTGACATAAAATTGGTGGAATGCCCCTTTAGTGACACATGCAGAGCAGCTTCAAATTGCTTAAAGTTACCTGGTTGGTGAGGGAGGTGGAGAGAGCAATTCTGAAGTGATCTGTAATGTAAAACCGATAAAACATTTGAAGGATATTTTGACAGAATTTCCATGATTACGGAGCATCTTTGATAACAGCAATGGTCAGTCGGGAGAACACAATCACTCCTGACCTCCTCCTCCCAGAGGTTTCATGTTTCTGACCTTGTTGCTGTCAGCCATGCTGTAAGGGCGTGGACGGAAGGTGCTGACCCTCTGGGGAGGAAGAGAGTGCTCCTCCTCTGATTCAGGGGTGAGGGCTGACAAACCTGGAGACACCAGCTTGTCAAGCTGGCCCGTACTGGTGCTGTTAGCCTTAGATAAGAAGAGAGAGCTAAAGGGAAGGTCGCAGGCAGAGAGGAAAGAATACACAAGACAAAAGACAAAGGAAACACAATGAGAGATGAGAGATGTTTGTTTTCATCAAAAAACGCTGTTGATGTTGGAGAGCAAAGTGAATAAAGGGAGGTGGAAAGACTGAAAGGGCACACAGTGAGTATCATTCTGCAGTTTATGAGCTCCTGTGCACGTTCTGTGCATCTGGCATGACGGATGTTTTGACTCATTGAGAGTACAGATGGAAAAAGGAAGGGTGTCATATAAGTTTCAACATGACAACTTTGAAGACGTATTTCTGTCATTAATAGTGTCAAAGTTCATCACCAGACTTAAAAACCACAGATTTCACAGTGATTTTTCTTCTTTGACTTACTTCTCGAGGTGATCCATCTTGTTGTGGTGTGGCTGAGTGTAGGAGAAAGGGAACCAGCCTTTCCTGTGAGGGAAGATTTTACTTAATATGACTGAATAATAAAATGAGAGCTTCAAGCTGCAAGAAGGGTGTGTGCAATGAAGAAAATTCTCTTATGTCTTCTTATATGAATACATGAACCTGGAACCAGGGAGAAGCTTGCACACAGCACGCCAAATGTGAAGCCGTCTGAAGTGAGAAAGACAAATGTATTCTACTTACAGTAAGCTAGAAAGGAGCACGAGGTTGAGGGGAAGTGGTGACCTTGACTTGTTTTAGTTATCTCCTGAGCATAATCTTGACATTCCAGTTAGACCAAGCTTCATTTAGCCTTGTCTTACGGCATTGAGACATTTCCCAGTCTTTTAATTTTCCAAACTAGAACAATGCTACACATTACTAGGTCCTTTCAAATCATCCAGTGGTTTTGCTGCACATTTCAGCAAATTCTACATCAGTGTGTCTGATTTCTTAAAACATACCGCCCAGTTCGTTCGTTTTGACCGTAGTGCCATCCGTCTCTGGGCTCAGAGATGAGCAGGGTGATGTTGTCACCGGGCAGGAAGTGCAGCAGGCAAGCTCCACCCCCTACGCCACCACCCTCGGATGCTCCAGGAGAGTGAGCGAACATGGCTTCCACGCGTGTAGGTCCAGATAAAGGCAGCATCCTGGGCAGACTGGAGCCTATGCAGACAAAAAGAAGAAGAAAAAAAAACAGCATTAGCCATTCATTTTATTTATATTCAGTGTTTGTCTCTATGCATAATAGTTTTCATTGTTACTGGCGGAGTCTGGCATTGGATTCAAATTGCCAGCCTACGCATGAGGGATTTGAAATGATGCATGCATGTAATCCAGTGTTACTGTTGAGTATTCACTCTCCTGCAGCCGTATCAGAGCTGCATTAGGTCACTGCGAATGCTAACAACATTTCCTACTGCTGCTGCTTCACATTAAAAGCATTTTTTTTGTCGGTTGATCAGTTATAAACATTTCAGGGAGTAATGGAGCGAGTGGGAGCAGCACCAGTGAGCTGTTCAATGAAGAGCTGTGGGCTGCACATCTCCAACCACTCAGCAAGTACAGTTGAACACTGTTTTCACATTCATTGCATTCAAGTGTACATTTGCTCTGTGCTCATTGAAAGTCTGATTATCAATGAGCACAGAGGCCTACAAGC
The DNA here is from genome assembly GCA_037974645.1 of Hollardia meadi. Lineage (NCBI taxonomy): Eukaryota > Metazoa > Chordata > Actinopteri > Tetraodontiformes > Triacanthodidae > Hollardia > Hollardia meadi. The sequence continues at coordinate 286,706 of JBBPCS010000064.1, read as the reverse complement.
ATTATTTGTGACATAATTTGGGAGCCAATCCTGGTCCGATACACAGTGAAGTGGAAACCTGAAGCTTCCAGTGTATATACTGTACACTGAGAATGGACCTCACAGTGAAGTAGGAGACATCTTGTGTCCAGCAGTTAAACTTGTGAAATGAAAAATATTTGCGTATTCATATATTTTGGTTGGCTCTTTAAGCTCTTTAAGCGTTTGCTCGCCACACACTGTTTTCCCAGTAACCACAGGTGTCTGCTAAATTAGCTAGGACTAAAATGTTACGGATTCAAATTTTTTTTTTTTAGAATGGGGATGGAGACATCTTACCTTGAAAGCCGCCCAGCCTCATTTCACTGACAGGTCTCCTCGGCAGTGGAAGTGTGGCTGTTGCACTCATCTCAGTGGCCTTCAGCAGCCAGGGATTATGTGACGGTGATGAAGTGTTGCTCCCTCCTGGTCCCACCTGTTGGTGCAGTAACTGCACAGGAGTCATGGCCCTGGAGAGAGGAGCACTGTGAGGCAGAGGAGGACTGTGAGGAGCACTATGGGGGATGGGGAGGGTCATGCCCTGCAAGGAGCTGCTGGCCGGGGAGATCTGGCTGAGCGACATCACCGTTGAGGGGATGAGGCATGGGGAGAGGTTGGACGTGTTGGTGGTCATGAGGAGAGAGCTTTGCTGGGCCGAGTTTCCGGACGTGGTGGGAGTGGATGCAGCAGGGCTGGCGCTCCCGCTGGCACTGCTGTCGGGAAGGGGGCTTGCTGAAGCACTGAGGGGTGTGCTGGTGTGCTGAGGAGACGCTCCTCGTGATGAACCTTCAGCAGCTCCTCCAGTGGCAAGAGAGCGGAAAGTCTGGGGGGAGCCTTGAGAAGTACAGGTTTCACTCTGGGAGGAGGGGAGCAAGCGTTGCTGCTGGGAGCGACTGGAGTCTCCGTTCAACAGAGGAGGGACCTCTTGAACAGAAAGCCTCTGAAAAACCAAGGACAGATACTGTGAAGCAGCAGAAATTAGAAGTCACTGTTGAAACTTTAATATTGACAGTGTCAAAGCCATCTAAGTTTCTAAGGCACGAATCTGATGACTTAAGACGACTTGGCAAAATCAAAAAGGACTTTATCACTTTGAGTTTGACTTCAACACCAATGACTTGGGACTTGACTCAGAACTTCATAGCCAAGACTTGAGAGTTATTTGTGACTTGCAAAACAATACTTGTTTTGTTGTTGACTTGTTTTGTGCTTGACCACCACTGTGCATATCTGAGTTTTGAATCCTACCACTGAATCCTTCTTTAGAAACCAACCATAGCTGTTGGAACTAAAGCAGGTTACACCTTTAAACAAGACTGATCTGACCTGTTCTGGCTGAGCAGAGCCGATCTTGGTATGGCGGAGGACCTCAGCAATCCCAGCAGCCCCTGAGCTTTGAGGCGCAGTGTGACGCAGCAGATTCAGAGCGCGCTCTGGGAGTTTTGTAGGCTGAGAACATGACTGCTGCCAGGATGACAGTTTCTGTGACAGGAGCTCTCTCACCTGGCGCAAGACGAGAAGACCACAACACTGTTAAAGGATAACCTGGAGTTATTCTTTTTATTTTTATTTTTTGCAATGGTCACCAAATCCCAGAAAAGACCAAAAATGTACCATGCATAGGTCTCAATACTTCCAGACTTCCCTACCCTGTCTGGAGCCACAAGAGCATTCAATCCATGCATCACGCTCCAGGAGTCACAGTTCACAAATAATACATGAAGACTTTGAAGGAATTTAATAAAATATATTAAGTGTATTTTTTTTGGCAAAATGGAAGTTATCACTATATTGACATGTATGATTCCAGTGAATAATTTCCAGTGAGTCAAATTCCTTGTATGTGTTCATGATTGACCAATAAAGGTGATTCTGATAAAACACAAAGAAGCTGCAAATTCTAAATCATGGATGCTTCACACACATGTTCAACATGGCAGCACAGAAGATCTATACAATTAGCACAGTTTCAAGGTGGACACCCAAGATTAATTCACCAATTCAGTATCTGACCAAATGTGAAATATGGTCACAATCTCCCCTTCTTTTCCTGAGTTATGGTGTTGAATAATTGCCAGGAAAAGTGTTTCTGGAGAACACTATGATGTCACAGTGATGTTGATCACTTAATCATTTTATCCTATTAGACATTTGGGTCAAATGTGTTGAAAACGTGTTATGTGAGGTCACAGTGACTTTGACCTTTGGTTTGGACCAAATTCTAATCAGTTCATCCTTGAGTCCAACTGGACATTTATGCCAAATTTTAAGAAAATCCCTCTTGGTGTTCCTGAGATTTTGCATTCAAGAAAATGGGACGGACGGACAACCTGAAACGTAATGCCTCCAGCCACGGCCATTGCTGGAGTAAAATCTGGGCACTGTAGTTTTTAGCATTTATTGGGGAATATTTTCAGCTATGGATTAACACACATTCTAGGATCTAGTGAGTATTTAAGCACATGTGGGATCAACACAAAATAAATTACAGTGCCCATATTTGTTGTAATGAAGGAAAAAGTCACCTAGTGCAACAGTGTGGCTCATTTATATGCTTTTAGTACTTTTTTGGACAACAATGATGGTCTATGTCTTGTTAGTATGATAAATTAATTGTTGATTTTAGTCTTTTCATGGGATTTGAAGACAGTAAGAGGACCGACTTATCATTTAACTTGAACAGTGGGACAAATCAATACAAACATCTGAGTCTCAATATCTCAGTGCAAGAACGTTGAAATGTTACCGAGCTATGTAAATGTGAATAGGTCACCTTGGAGTGGTAGTTTATGAGCAGTTTGGTAACACAACACTGTCGGTCCACCAGGAAGCAATACCGTCTCCTTTCCTCAGTGAGTGCAGACTTGTAACCCGTGGCAACTAGTGCGTCCAGCTCACCTTGGCGGCGACTCATCAACTCCACAAACTGAAGGGGAAAAAAAAGTCAAGAGGGATTTCACTGCAAACCTGAACAACCTCACACGTGCACACACAGCCCTGTTTTTCACACTCACATCCATAATAAAGACCTTGAGTGACCTTTAGTGCACATTGTAAGGAAACAACAGAGAGATCTGGAGGAATATGTGACATCATATCCTGCCTGTTGCACCATGATAACAAAATCCAAATTTCGTCCTTTGCGTTGGTGACCTTTTTTCCCCCCAACAATAACCCCTTCCTTCCATTTGATTTCACCTTTTTACTCTCCAAGTAAAGCTAAATCCTTTCACCCTCTTGTATGGTTCACATTTCTTCGAGTAAAGGCTTGTGCACTAAGGTGCTTGTTTTGTGAAAAATCAGCTGAGGCAGATTGCTCTTTAATCTTATTAACAATGGACCATTTCTCACACAAACACTCACATTACTCTGCTTTTTAATCCGCTGTAATGCTGAGTTGGATGTTTAGTATAACATGCATTTGAAGGATTTTTGTTTCTCAAATGAAAGACGTCACTGTGTCGTACAAACCTTAGATCACAAGTTTTTGCATTTTACTTCACTCTACCTGCATCTCTCTGTCTCCGTATTTGTTTGGGTGACGGCTGCCCTGGCTCTTCCTGCGGAGTTTCTTCAGCTGGGACTGGCAGCGCTCGATAGATTCAGACTTAGACCTCCGCTCACCCTGATACTTCTTTAAGGTGGCCTGAGAGGAAATCAGGGGGGAAAAGAGTCCCACAGACTTTCATTAAAGTCACTCAAAAATGAAAATTCAGTCATTATCTACTCTTGCAGCGTTTTCTTAAACAACTTAAAAAGCTGGGTTTTAAAATGTAAAAACAAAAACAAAACATAAAAATGGTTCCTCACAGTGAAGATTTTGGCTTCTCTGTGCTTCTCTAGACTTGGATTACGCCAGATGAACTGTATGAAGCTGTTTTATGTTATTTAGGAGAATGCTGCAACACTGATTTCCTGTGGAGCTACAGATATGCTTTTTGGACTATGAAACTACACCCGACGCTCCATTGGCATGTGGATGAATTTTCATTTTTGAGTGAACTGTTCCTTTAATCGTGGTGCACATGTTTTAATTCAATAATCAGTTAAATTTTACACAATTATTCTTATGCATTTTTCCATAATTTACTCAATAATTTCCATTACTGAAATACACCAATCAGCCACAAGATTAAAACCACTGACAGATGAAGTGAATGACATTGATCATGGCTACAGTACAATGTTCTGGTGGAAAACCCTGGGTCATGTAGATGTTATTTGACCCATAAAACCCACCCAAACATTGTTTCAGACAAAGTAAACCCTCTAATGGCAACAGCACTCGCCAATGGCATCCATGGATAGGCACATCCCATGCAGCTCAATCAGATTTGGATCTGGGGCTTTTTGAGGCCAGGTGGACACCTTAAGCTCTTTGCCACAGGGCTGTTCCTGAGCAGTTTTTGTGGTGTGGCAACACACATTGTCCTGCTGGGGGACCAGTGTCATCAGGGTGTGCCAGTGCCATGGGGGTGTGTGCTTGGTCTGCAAGGGTAAAAGGTTTGTGTCAATTGGCATCCACATGAGTGCCAGGATCCAGGGTTTCCCAGCAGAATAATGTACTGTAGCAAGATGATCAATGTTGTTCACTTCAACCGTCAGTGGTTTTGATGTTTTGGCTGATCGTTGTAAGCTGAGGGCAACACAAATAAACTTCCTGTCAAATAAATCCAACTAAACCTTTCAGCAAAAATTCTGTTTTTTCCCAGAATTGATGAAAAGTGAATGGAAATCGTGTTGCCAATGTCCTGAGTGTGGGCCGTTTCAGTCAACATGTTAACTTACTGTGAGGTATTTAATATCCAGTTCCAGCTTCTGCTCCAACTGGGCGAGCAGCTCAGAGTGAAACAGCTTTAACTGTTGATGAAAACATCCGTGTGCAGCATTTTAGACAAAGTACACCGCAACATCCACTTCATCATCAAAGAAGAATAAAACCTGCTCTGTCACCGGTTATAATAACTTTTTATTAAAAGCCTCTAGAAACTTCTCTTCAATTTGTAAAAATTTTACATTTTACCATTTAAACATCATATATTTTGTTGCATGTCACAGCCTTACCACATCTTCCAGCTGGACCTGAATCTGTCTGTGGACCTCAGCCATCTGAAACAGTGTGTCTCCTGTAGGACAACAGTGAAGGCAATCAGTGATAAATGTGATGTTTAGGTAATAAAAAACAATAAACTGCTTTTAATAGCTACAGTGCAGAAACTACATTGCGTATATCTAATATCTGTGTTCTTATAATGGCCGGTCACAACGCTTTATTGATCTCCAGCGGAGAAATTTGGTCAACGTCAACATACATGCAGACGACAGCAGTGACAAATGTTTTAAAACTTGCTGTTTTAACACAGTTTTGATTCTGAAAGTGTCGGTCAGCTATGAGTCCCTCCCTCCCTCGGTCACACAGCGCTGTAGTATGTGGTGGCTGGCATCTTGCCCTCCGACTCTCCTGCCTGCCTCCCCCGCTGTTTTCAGCATTACAATGAGATCATGTGGTGTTGTTAATCTCCCAACAATGACCCTACTCTCTCCCTTTCCCTCTGTTCTCTCTCCCTCTCTCTCTCTACATTTCCTCATTCCTCTTGTCTTTGTCTCCTTCCCTCGCGCCAACACATCCAGCAGACTATTTGTAACTTCTCTCCAGCTGTCACGTCGACTCTCTTCACTTTATTAGGTGCCCTTTTTTTTTTTCAACATTTTTCTCCTCAACCTGGTCCGTCTCC
>JBBPCS010000064.1:262441-276297 GCA_037974645.1 Hollardia meadi | reverse complement strand
CACACACACACACACACACACACACACACACACACACACACACACACACACACACACACACACACACACAGAGGCATGCAAGGCTAAGGAAACCCACTTATCTCTGGCTAAGGTAGCACAACAACTGCTTGCAATTAGGTTAATTGGGTGACCTGTGGGTGGTAATAAACTTAGGGCTAAAGTGTGGAGATTGGGTGTGACACGGTTCTGTAGCTCCACCATCTGTCTCTCCTCTAAGCCTCGTAAATCAGGAAAACAGTCAAACAGGAACTGCAGAGATGCAGAACATGTTTTAGTTCCAAGGTTGCTTCCCCTTTATGACGATAAGAACATTAAATGAATTAAAAAATAAGGACTTATTCTGCTCCAGTCTGCAGCTCAATAAATAATTATTTGCATTAGCCTTTGAGGAGATTTTCTCTCTGCTCCATTATTGATAAAATACAGTGAATCATGTCTGAACTATCAACACAAACACAACTCGTAGAGGGTGTCCACTGTGAGCAACAGGTGGTCAGTGAGGTTTAGCTGCCACATCACGTGTGTGCCATTTCAAAATGCCGACCCTGTATAATGAAGGAGGTGCTACAGGGCTGAGAGAGGTCAGCAAGCCGTTATGATCTAGACACAGGGGATATAATGTGGAAGCACATGGACTAGGTGCAATGTTTAGGGATCACTAGGGAGCCATAAATGTAGTCTAGAAATGTATCTTCTGCAGTTTATTATCATCCTCCAGCCTGTGTATTGCACTACACTGTAGTCTTCCATTGGGTTTCCAGGAAGTCAAAACTATCAGAGTAACACACTAAAGGTGCCAACAAAAGTCTCGTCCGCTGGTCTGATCAGGATGTCACACCTCTCTGATTTAGTTTAATCCTTGTCTGGACAGGTATCTGGTTGCTTTGGCACATGCCTCTGCCATGTAAGGTTACTTGTCAGTCAAATGTATTGCAATGCAAAACAACAGAAGGATTAAAAATGACATACCAACATTTCTCTGATAGAGCCGCAACAAAAAGCTGAATTGCCTTATTGTAAAGGTGATTATATTATTGTGTCCTCTCTCTGTGGATGCTACAGAACGCTCTTAATCTATGATGTTTTGTTTTGAAGGTTTATTTCATTACTCAGAGACAGAGACAGAGAGATAAGGCAACATCCAGAATAAAACAAACAAGAATAACTGTTTCTTTTTGTTCCTCACAGATGAGTGGATACTTGGTGGATGGAGGTCTTTGTTATTGTGCTCCCTGATGTCTGCTCTCCAGCAACCAAGAAGTCAACACAACCTTAACTTCAACTGGCATCACACATTTTGAAGTGAAGCCAAGCTCCTTAGTCTAACCGGCCGCTCTGTGAATGGTGATCATGAGCAACTCTCAGTCCCTACACCTGTTTCTTGTTCCCGTTGTGCTTTCTTTACTTTCGCTCCTCTTCTGCCCTGCATCTGCCAGTTCAGGCTCTGACTATGACTACGGACCCCACCCACGCTTTGTTTGCACCCCTATTCCTGTGGATGCAGACCCTGCCTGCTTCCCCGGAGCAGCTCCGGGCGTAGGGGCAGCAGGTCCCAGCGGACCGGGACATCAAAGTGCACCTCCTGCTGGCTGGTGGGGTGCAAGCGAAGAAGCCAAAGCCACCATCCTCCACCTCAGGGAGAGCCTCGTCCAGCAGAAAGAGACCATCCTGGACCAGAGGGAGACCATTAGAGAGCTGACGGCCAAGCTCACCCTGTGCGAGGGGCTTGGATGGGGCGCGGCGCCTCATGACGAGCTCCACGGCACCTCCTCGCACTCCTATCACACAGGGGTGGCCAGTCATCACACGTACACTGACGGGCACTATAGCAACCAGCAGGGTCACCATGGAAACAGCAACCTCATACCGGACTCACCTCACTACCCCTCTGCGGGGGGGCAAAGATCTGATGGAGGCCACAGCAGCAACAACCAGGGGAAGGATAAACATGTGACACCAGGGGACATCACATCATCGCCAGAGCAGATGGAGAGGATGCTGCAGGCGCTGAAGGAGAGGCTGAACAACCTGCAGGTGAGCACCAAGAGGAGGAAACTTTGTCAACTTTGTGCTTGGAAATAAAAGATAGAAAGGAAGAAGAGAGCATGAGTTTAAAAATGAAAAATGTAGTTAAACGTTAAATATTAAATGCCCATATATGGCTTTTCCTTGTTTGGACACATTAGTGCTGCCGTCACACAGGATTGTTAGTCGAATGATCAAGTCCCAAAGTGGCATGTGTCCACTAAGTACTTTAAACAAAGGAACAATGAATTACTTAATCACATAAAACCACTCGCTACATTAGGAAGAGAGTCACTCTGTTGTTCCTCAGTGGGCACTGGTGCAGAGCAGCAACAGGTCACTGATGTAAGATACTCCTGAGTAAAGCTTTAGTGCATTGACTGGGCACATTTAAGTTGTGGTGGATGTTTTTATGGTCCTGTTTTGTCTTCAGCTACGCAGTTTTTTTACTCTCTCTGTACATTTATATGTGCTTTCCTGCTGTTTTTTCTCCTTGGATCGTGATCACAGACAGATATCAGGAGCTGTGGAGTGTGCAGGGGGTGGTGGGGTGCGGGGTGGTACGGGTCTAACATCAGCAGTAATTATCGTGATCTCTCTTGACAGACTGGTAATCAGGGCATGCACCCGGACAAAGCCTGGATTACCTGAGAGGAAGAACAGCAGAGGCAGATACAGGAAGACATATAGACCCACAGCATACCTGACTATTGTGTTTGACATTAAAAAATTACGAATGAATGTAAGAAGTGCAAAAGACACACAAGTACTCTCTGAGGCTTGTTAGGTGACAGATCAGCAGATGCTCACCATTCCTTGAGGCCTGTTTGTGTCCCTGCCAAAGCACCAGTGATGTTGTTGTCCTCGCTGTAATAAATAAGAAGAAGCATAGATATTAAGTGACAAGAAATACTCACTTGTGTGTTTTTCACCTCTCAACAGAAGAGGAACACATCTATCGCCTACTCCAGCTCTCTGAAGGAGCTGCTTCAGAGGAAGATCAGTGCTCTGGAGCAGCAGCTGCACCATGGCACCGCCGCCCTCAGCAGCCCTGACCATCACGACGATGACAGCAGCCACAGGGACGACGAAGAACACCACGATGACAATGACCACCACGACAACGAACACCCAAGTGACCACAAGGACGACCACAACGACGGCGGTCACAGTGACAGCGGAGACCACACAGACCATCACGATGATGACAGCCACAACGATGACCATCATGACACTGACGGCGGCCATGACGACCACGATAACGGCCACCATGATGATGATGATGACGACGACGACCACCACCACAGTAATGAAGCAGACAGTCACAGTTACCTTCCACACATAGGATACAGAGCGCCGGGGCCACATGCTGGTTTCCACACAAATAAACTGGAGACAGTGCTCAACCAGCTGCACCTCGCAGGTACACAACCAGCAACTTTATAACATGCATTTATTAGCATTTGGTATAATATAGTCATGTGAGTCGGCTATTCTGCAGCTACATAAATTCCCAAAGAGAAAGGAAGAAAATAAATACAGCTTTAAAAGTGATTTTTTTTTCATGAGCAGTTCTCTATTTTAGATTATTACATTTTGAGTGTGTTTTTTCTGTCAATATAGAGTTTCAGAGTTGATTCTTGACCTTTAAAACGACAAAATAATCTGAAAGATCTTGAGCTCCAGAACAACTACATACATACTACACTTGAGACAGATTGATTTGCTATCTGTTGTTGGTCGAGAATAAACTTTGAATTAATTTTTTTTTAAGCCTGCACGGATGTGATGTACTTAAGTTACTCAGAAAAAAAATGAAAATTTGAGCATCCACAATTCAATTTCATGACTGAGCAGACCCGTTCTGCTGAGGAAGCTTGTACGATGCAACAGAAAGTTGCAGACCAGAACCGACACTAAATGGACCGTGACTTCTTCCAAAACAGCTTCCAGCAGGAAGAAATCCAAGCGTCCTGACGCCTTCCAGATCAGCTTCCCCATGAGAACCAACTACATGTACGGGCAGGTGAAGAAGACACTGCTGCAGGAGATCTTTGCCCTGACTTTGTGTCTTTGGATCAAGGCGGGTGTGGGGCCTGGCCTGGGGACGCCCTTTTCTTACTCGGCACCCGGACAGGCCAATGAATTGGTGCTCATTGAGTGGGGGAACAACCCCATGGAGCTGCTGGTCAATGACAAGGTGAGGGACAATCTGGAGCGCATGGTTACAGTGTTTAAGATCCCAAAAACTAATTTTCTCAATCAGCATCTTACTGTGAGAGATACAGTATTTGCCCTGATCACTAATACTGGCTGTGCATGGGGAGTTCTGTGTACTGTTAAACTATATTCTTGCTTCTGTACATAAATAACCCAGGATGTATTTATATAAGTGTCTCACCACCTTCACTGTCCCATCCCCTTCCCCAGGCTGTGACGCTCCCCCTGTCTCTGGGTGACGGGAAGTGGCATCACGTGTGTGTGACTTGGTCAACACGGGATGGACAGTGGGAGGCCTACCAGGACGGAGTGCAGAGGGGGTCTGGGATCAATCTTTCCCCCTGGCACCCTATCAGACCTGGAGGGGTCTTCATTCTGGGACAGGAACAGGTAAAGACAAAGAGATTTATTTACTGTGTATGCATGTTGTAGATGCAGACAATCTAACAAACAGCTCCAAGTCATGAGTAGCTGCTGGTTTAAGCCTCTTTTTTTTCGGTTCTTAGTTCCATTAAGTGCCTTATTTGTGCACATATTTAGCATATTCAATTCTCATTTTTATCCATTGTTTTACAATGGGTTTCTTTACACAACCATTATCAAAACTCCACATTTCACATAACATCTGACCTGAACACTGATTGCTTTCTATTCTACTGTAAATAGTATTTCATATTAAAACAAAGCAACGATATCTGTCAACACTCACTGTTCTTTGTTCTCTCTTTCTCAGGACACTCTGGGAGGCCGTTTTGATGCCACTCAGTCATTTGTGGGTGAGATGTCGGACCTGCACATGTGGTCACATGTCCTAACAGCCAGTGACATCTACAGCCTGGCCTCCTGCGGCAGCCACCTCAGAGGAGATGTCATCGCTTGGTCTGACTCGGAAGTGGAGCTTCGTGGAGGCGTCTCCAGATACCCCTTTGACCCATGTCACTGAAAGGACCAGTGAAGGACTTGGAGATATCCTGTATTAATGGTACAGGAATAAAACTAAAGTCCTTTTGACTTTCTTTATTTTTCAGGATGATCACTCAGTGGCACCAACTCCTCCAAACTCAGCATCAATGCCTTCCTATAAACATAATCAGTGACTTTTTCTTAAGAAAAATAATAATCTAATCTAATCTGTGTTTACAGATACTGTGTAGGGACTTAGGGGTCTTGGGCCTTAGGTTTAGGCCTCGACTGTTATCAAGAGCTAGTGTTTTTTTTAAACAGAAAAGTGCTGTATGTGACATATTGTCATATTGTTAATAAGACTTAATAATGAAATGTCTGTGATAAAATTAGTAGACCTTAAATGGGTTCTGTTGTGGTGAAGTGACAAATTGTATGTTGTTGGTTTGAATCATACTCATGTGCGGAGAACTCAATTTTTAATCTGGATGACCTTTAAAAAAAGGTTTCCACCAGAGATACAGCTAATTTACCAAAGAAAATGTAGAATTGATTTGTGTTATATTTTTCAGTTTTAATAATTTATGTGTCATAGATAAATATTTTTGAAAGCCTGTCAGAATTTAGTGTTTTACAGCCTCTGCTGGTTTTACAATTATAACATGGACTCTAGGCATAACACTGTAGTCAAGCCATCGTAAACGTTTATTATAGGCCTACATATTTTTTAAAGACTTTCTACACCACACTGTGTTTTTTCACTGGACAAATTGCTGACCTTTATCACTTTTTTCTCCAGTAAATTAGATTTAAATTTTTGAAATGGTGTATTTTGTGTAATCGAGTCGATGCACTGTGGCTTTTTAAAATCTGAAATAATCTGGCCTTGACTGTATATTTTGTATTGTATATAAAACACTGAATTTAGGCCGGGGTATAAGCTGTTTTTTCTTTTTTCTTCAAATGTTATGACAGCCTAAATAAAAGTGTGAAAGATACATGTCTTTGTTTTTCAGCCCAAAGCCTGATGCAGATCTCTGCCAGGCTGTTTATTGATCATCATGGGTAATAATAACTTAATCCTCAGACTCACAGTTACAATGCAGCCAGTCGGCCCTGAAGAGCTTTCATGACTCACACTTTAAACCAAGCAACACAACAAACCACCAGTCATACACCTGGACCCTTTAGACCTAGCTGTTAATCACTACACTCAGCATTCAGCAAAGGTTTTGACAACGCCTGATGTTTATAATGTTTCAAGGATCCTTGAATCCTTGCTTATAATGTTTGCCATGTTCACCACCTTGGCATATTAACATGCTAACAAATTAGTACAAGGCAAAATAGCCAGCCAATCACCAAAGTCATTAAGATACATCCTCTGGCCTGGACACCATGAATGCCTGCATATAATTTTGTGCAAGTACATCCAGTAGATGTTAAAAGGATCTTTAATAGGCCAATAAGACAATGGACCATAGAATATCTATAGCACTCTGATGAATCCAAATGACTTTGGTCCCATGACTTTTTATCCAACACCTGTCCTCTTGTCTCTCCCTTGTGTGCATGTGGCCCTTGAATCTTCTGTCTTACATCTTTTTGTAGTGTTTTTGTCCAATGTCACCATGGTGGAAAGGAGTTCATGTAGCTCAGGTCCTATCTGTTTGGCAGCACCCGGAAGCCATTTCAGGTCCTATTGGATCCATACCATTTATATGTTTACAATCCGTCTGCACTTTTGTCTATTGCATGTCTGGCTGTTCTGGAAGAGGAAACCCTCCTCTGCTGTTCTTCCTGAGGTTTGTTTCATTTTTCCCCATTAAAGGTGCTTTTGGGGAGTTTTTCCCTTATCTGAATCGAGAGAAAGAGGGTGTCATATGTACAGATTGAAAAAGTCCCTTGAGGCGATTTTATAATATTAGACTATATAAATGAAGTTGACTTGACTTCACAGCTAAAATACAAAAACCCAGACGAAATAAACACACATACAGCAACCAATCAACTCTGTTGACCTTTTATTGTTACACAGTAGTTTACTGGCACCAATGCATTGTGGTTTTCATTTTGCTACATTTACAGATGATCTATCCATCTTCACCTCACAGTAAATAAAAATAAATAAATGTAAAATAAAGACTTTCTGAAAGAGGTGACTCTGGGGGTCAAAGGAATCAGAAACAGGCCCAGGTGCAGTCAGATCATTTCAATGTTCATTCTTTTGTTCTAATGGAAACATTTGTTGTCCCAACAGCTTTTTGGCAACTTTGCACTTCAAGAATACCCAGAAAGTGAAGGCCTACAGACAGTGCATGTAATGTGTAGAAGCACTAGCATGGAATTAAAAAGTTAGGCCTTTCTCATGTTGATGAAGAAGGAGAGTAAAAGGCAATCCTTGATCTGTATATGAAGGACCAATCACTTGCTGTGTTTTAAAACAAGGTCTGTTCTGATCACAGAAAAGACCCCATTCAGCTTCTAACATGATTTTTTATCAGGTGAACAAATGAAGCGCACTACAGTACATACAGCACATGTTGGTCAGGAGCCGATGCTGCTATAGCTGCACTGACCAGGTGGTGGCGTTAGACAGTATTTCTACACAGTTCATGGTTCATCCTTCAGAATATTGCAGTACGTGTGGATGACCAGTAGAGGGTGCTACAGAGTATTGTCAGTCAAAGTAACAGCATTTTCTCCAAAATGCTAAAATTGATAAAGTGCAGAAGACATTTATTTTTACTTCCATCTAAAAATGCCAATTCAATAAACTAAGAGAAATAAAGTTTATGAACTGGATGTCAAGCAAATCTATCACTGGACACAAATCTAAACTTGTTACCGATTCATTACAGCTGGATATTTAATACTATTATATAATGAATCATAGCTTTGTTAGTGTTCCTTGTTTGTTGTCTCTTCATTTTCATCGCTGTGGTATGACGGAAAAATTCAATTTGAGCTTGTGAATCTCTTCCTCACTCTTCAAGCGGACACTGAGCAGCTAATGAAGCAAAAACTGGATGTAAGTTTAACAGAGTGTGAAACAGATTTTTTTTTTTTTACTGCAAAAAACCAACAGGGTGGTCAAGAGATAAATTAGACTACTAAACATCTCCTATTTATCTTCTAATTTTAAGAAACTACGATTAAGACTTTTTATTCTATGCATAACTTAACTTCCATAATTAAAAGCAATTTTTCCAAGTCAACAGGGAACACTAACACTTTTCAAATTAGTGCACTAGCATGATCAGCGACGCGTCGGTACCTACGCCTGACGCCTCAGTTTATCAACATGCAGTCCTACAGTAGCTCGTACAAAAATCAGATTTTAACAAAAGATAAAGAATAAATTAAATTTCTATGTATATCGTAAACAAATATGCTAACATCTATTTACAGAAATTATACATTATAACGAGCTGCCTTTGTGATTCCTTGACACTCACTATAGCAGACAGACTCTAACAGTTAAGTGTCTGACAGTTATTACTTGTGACAGAGGTGTTGATGTTCATCTTGCAGTGTTGAGCAAGAAGGAGATGATTTGTGGCATGCGAGAACATTACATCTGAGAGGACATGGTGATCGTTGGTCAGTATAGTGGGCTAATGGTTTAAACAAGATTCTAGACTGGAACTACGGTTTTCTCTGTCATTGTCCAAACATGTTTAAAAAACATGCTAAAGAACATATACATTGACTCAGTGAGCGGAAACAAGCAGCTATGTGGAAGGAGAGAGGCTGCTTGTATTTGTCTGTAGAAATTCTGCAAGTAAAGCAAACGTTTAGCCTTGAGACTAACACTAACCTGGTGATATAAACCTAGTGTCAATATAAACAGTAATGAACAGTGACACTTTCCTCACATAATGGTTATCGCATCCAAGTGTACAGTAGTAATGTGCATCAAAGCCATTAAGATTATTGGTAGCAATGGGCAAATCACTTGCTGCTTTGTACTCAATCTTTGTGACCTAAACTAATTCCTCCATCTTGATCAACACCAACTGAAAACAAGTGTTCTTAGTGTTTGAAAAGTGAGTTCACATTTTGTCTGGGTTAAGCAAAATCAAGAAAAGCAATTTCTCTTCGAGGCAGCATCAATAAATGTGAAAGAAGACCTCACAAGAACTGAAGCTGCTGGCTACCCTGAATAAGACCATAGTCACACTAATCTCAAAAGAAATATTCAGCCATTTCTGCTGAGCAACTGTCAACAGTTTTGCTTTTAGTTTTCAAATGTGAAGAAAGAACAAGGAAGAGAAAAATTAAGATTCACAAAAATTAAGACGCACAGATGCCTGCAGTCCCGACAATCACTACATTTTTAAATCCTCCATTTTCCCGGCGTTTGTAAATGTGTCCACATTCAGTGAGCAGCTTTTAGAGTTTTAGAGTTAAGTGTGACTGAAAGGCCAAAACAGGAATAAATGTGTTTTTGAAATGACCAACATTAGTGTGACTATGGTCTAAGACATGTTTCACAAAGGAATGTGCTGAGAAGACAGGACAGACTGTAGTGTGTTGTCTGACTGTAGTGTGGCAGGTTGTGTTTAACAGCAGTGATGTAAGAACCAAGAGAAGAAGAAGAGGCAGCCAGTCTGAATGTGGCTTTCAAGAATCTGGTAGACGGGAAAGCAAGGAATTGGATGAGGCTGCATTTTGGGGGCAAGGAAAGAGGGGTAACAAAACGTATGAACAGGTAGTTGGAAGGAGACATGGGAGGGACAAAGGAAGGTGGGGAGAGAATAGAGAGAATAATCTATGGTTGTTCCTCTTTCTTCTTCAGTGATATACGTTTCTTCCTGGCAGCAAGCATTTCGTAGAAGGGGTCAACACTGACAGCAGATCTGTACAAGTGACAAATAAACACTATTGAGTGGTGTGGTTATGAAAATATACAATTAAAAAGGAAATTAAATAAGGCCCTTAAACAAGAAGCTACCCAGTGTTTGGCCAAAATGTCTCACTAGTCTACCATCACCCCCATTTTTCCATGTACGTACTTGATGCTGTGGATCCATTCGTCCTTCTCCTCGGGTGTGGGGGCGGAGATACGGTACACCATGTGGTTTCCTTCCACAACTCGGCCATCAGCTTCCGTCTTACATGCTTTAATCAGCTGACCACGGTTGTTGGGGATGTACAGCTCGAAGCAGTTCTTGAGAGAAAAACAAAGGAGACAGCATAAACAATCACAATTACATTTGCCTATATTGTTCAGCAAAAATGCAAACTTACAGGTTTTCTTGGGTCTTCTACCTCACGGATGCTAAGGTTTTCCAAGGGAATGATACCTCGTGGTTCCTTATCCTGTTGGAAAAACGCAAATTAACCGTAGATTGGGACAAAAAGAGTTACAACATTTAAAGGCCTTTGTGTTTTATATGTTTAATCAGTCCCTATAGGATTTTAAAATTGCAAAAATGAACAGAAATTCAACCTAATCTCTAATATTTTTGTTAAG
This sequence comes from Hollardia meadi, assembly GCA_037974645.1. Classification (NCBI taxonomy): domain Eukaryota; kingdom Metazoa; phylum Chordata; class Actinopteri; order Tetraodontiformes; family Triacanthodidae; genus Hollardia; species Hollardia meadi. The sequence continues at coordinate 265,649 of JBBPCS010000064.1, read as the reverse complement.
AATTGTCAAATTTAAAAAAAAATGCAAGTATTTTCCATTGTTTTCCGCAAAAAGTAATCAATTAATAACCAAAATGATCATCATTGTTGTTATTTGCTGTATTACTATTACAACTCGCTTTTCAGTGATCAATTGTGTATTTATTGTATCACTTTTTAACTTATTGGCTAGGTGGGGTCTAAGCTCCACTTTTGTCTGCTTGGAATATGTGTTAGTTAGTATTGTAATGGTAGTTTGTCTTTGAAATGTGGTCTCTTTGTCCTGACTGACTGGTGTCTCTTTTTTAAATCATCCCTCAGAATCCAAACCAGTTCTTCCTTTGAGGATTAATACAGCTATAAATCTAATCCTCAAATCCAGTAACCCAACTTCCTTCCAGATACAGTACATTACTGCCAAAGTTTTCCAGCAGCCTTGCAATCCCGAAACATGACCACATTTTACTGCAAGATAACACAACAATGCCAAGCATTCCATTGCGATTTTCTCGGAAAAGCAAATACAGCAACATCCTGTTAGGACAGTTTATTGCAGCAGATGAATCAAACGGTGACAATATCAAATTTACAAACACTTACTGTGGTGTATTCAAAGTAATAAAGGCAGTTGTCTGTGAGAATAAACCATCGCCGTTTCCAGGTTTTCACTCGTCCCCCTGAAACAAAAGAGCGATGAGTGAAGAGGAGAGGAAAAAGATTCCCTTTGGGGGTCAAAGCTGAAGAGATACTACTCTACAATATCTACATTCTTACAGCTAGATATATTTCTATTTCTTCTACAACTTTATAACTACAACAACTCTGTCAGTACATACCTCCTGAGAAAACAAGCAGCAGCAGCAGAGGGTGGAAATCGCAGGGAAGAAGCAGAGAGAAAGGAGAGGGACCAGAGGGTTTAGAGGTAGACAGGGGACAAATAGAGAGAGACAGAGGGGGAGGAAGAGAAAGAAATTATATTAGTGACACAGAGATCATAGGCCTCGCCATGCAAAAGAAAACAATCAGATTTTTAGACTGCCGTGACGCAAGAAAGTGAGTCTCTTGTCATGCTGTGGCAATGTTCAAATGCCACAACACTGTGAGCTGACAATTCAGGTGAAGGCAAAGAGCCAGCAGGTTCATCATAGCACCAAGCCTTTTAGAGAGCATACAGAACATATCACTTTCTTTTCTCAATGAAATTTACACTCCCGACATCCATAATGTTGATTTGGATTTGTTTAACTGTTAAAGCCATGCGTAGGGTAGAAGTCATCATCTCACCAAGTTTAAGAAGCCAGCCCTCTCTGTCTGGGTTGAAGAAGGTGTGTGTCAGGTCATTACCGTCATCTTCAGGGATCTTGAAGGGTTCGTTTTTAATACTTTCATAGAGATTCTGGAATAACAGATAAGATAGTAAAATTAGCTCAATAAATACCTCTTTACCTGTTCACTTTAATTGTCACTTTGAAGTTATCTATGTCATACTCTGAGCAGGTCCTCAGGCAGGTCTCCCCCCTCGTTGATGCCTCGGTTCATCGAGATAAAACGGTCCACTCCAGGTTTGTCCCTCACATTTGGATTATGGAGGCTTGTGTTCAGCATAATGATGGCAAATGACAGCACGTAACATGTGTCTGCGAACAGGAGAGACATGCTGGAGAATACAGCAGCACTGAGTTTTGTTCTCTATAATCTATAGACCCCCTCCACATATGTATTAAGGCACAAATAAATATTATCTTATGGTTGCCTGACATGGTTTGTGTAGAAAAAAAAGTATAATTACCAAATTCAAATCCTTCAAATGGCAAAAATGTTCTTCTCCCTCATTAAAAATTCCAGAATATATGATATGCAAATATTTTTAATTTCACAAGTTTAACTGCCAAACACAAGATGTCTCCTACATCACTGTAAAGTGCACTGGAGGCTTCACGTTTCCACATCACGCTTTCCACATCACAGGATTGGCCTCAAACTATTTGTGATGATACAAATCGGGCTCATAGGCCCGCCTCTTAAAATCTGATTTTCAATGAGCACAGAGAAAATTTATACTTTCAGCAATGAATGTGAAAACAGCTTTATAGTGTCAATGCTGTAGACCATAAGGTAGAGAGGAAGCACACACAAAGATCTTAAAACAAATTGGACATATCTCAATTTCACCAATTTAAGCCATGTAGTGACTTTGGTTTAGCACCAGAAACAAAATACTGGGCAAGCGCATCCTCAAGGTCTAACAGCTTCTTAGTGTCAGACTCCGCACATACATCATTCTACACAGTGAAGCTCAAACATTCAACTGTAGCAACATGAAGAAAAATACATTTCTGACTCAAACAGTCAGAAATATCAGAAATAAAAAAACAATTGATTTTGACCAAACTGCCTTCTCCTACTATCAATGGATATGCATGCAAAAGCTGAACAATCCTTTAAGGAAATGTAAGGAAATAAGTAAACACAAACACTAAATGTTTTTACAGAAAAGCAATGTTTTTGTGAAATGGAAGATTCTGTGGGTTCACATAACAGGTTATTTTTTAGTAAAGGGCTTTTGTTAGGTCACACCTTCTGGGAAATTCCCCTTCCTGTGACCCACTGCAGGAAAATAAAGACAGCTCTCAACTACACACAGATGTCAAAACATCCAACATTAGGTACATTAGGTAAGCCACACCACTTTATGAAATGCAGTGTAATTGTGTGTGTGTGTGTGTGTGTGTGTGTGTGTTTACCAGTGCTCTGGAAGACGCCGGGGTTGCAGTGGCAGTATCTCTGAGCGAAAGCCTCCATCATTCTATCAATCTTCTGGGCTTCACCAGGCAAACGGAAACTCCACAGGAATTGTCTGCAGAAAACAGATTGAGGTTTAGGTCAAATTAAAAAAGAACAAATTCTGCAATCAAGGCAGAGTTGTACAGTCAATGCTCCATAACCTGATGTAACACAGAGAGTGGGACTTTCCATTGTCAAGACATTTTGTCACTGGTTCAAAACAAAAAAGACATCACAGTTTACCTGAGGGCCTGGACAAGGTTCAGATCAGTGAACTCATGGAGGTCAACAAAAGCCTGAAGAACTTTGATGTTGAAGTCATCTCTGCAGAACAGAATCAGAGAGAGCATTGTTAAAAATGGCTGATACATACAGTGCATCCGGAAAGTATTCACACCCCTTCACTTTCCCCACATTTTATTATGTTACAGCCTTTTCCCAAAATG
>JBBPCS010000064.1:226787-250900 GCA_037974645.1 Hollardia meadi | reverse complement strand
CGGAAGAACAAGTCGGGAGTCAATCCTAGGGTGAGGAGAAGAGTAATCTGTGCGCCTTGGGAGGCACACAGAATAAACTAAATAAAAAAAGAGATTCAATGCATTTTTAAAGCATGCCAACCGGGAGCTATTGGAGTTTGAGTGCATTCAACCATTTCAGCCTCATGATAAGCCTATATTTCACACTACACATTCAGATATATGGTAAAAGACACATTTAGTCTTCTGTATGTAGGAATTAAACAAATCAAACAAAAAACAGCTATGTACAGAGGCAAAGTATTTATGGGAACTGGGATGCAGAGGCAAAATAATTCATACTCCTCTCCTCTTTCAACAGCCCAGGTGTAAAGCTCTGGATAAATAAAAGATTTTGTATGGCGTAGATGGATGCCAGTGGTGCAGGGGAAGAAGATGAAATGATAGCACTCTCATAATCCTGGATTATGCAACAAACTACACCAAAGCAAATCCATAGGAAAGCCAACTGACCACAGCTACAAAAATTCACAGAATCAGTGATTCAGAAATGGAGCAATAAAGAAAGAAAAACTGTGACAGAGAGATGAGAAAGAATGAAAGCTATGTGAACAAAGTGGCACAGCAAGGAGGAGACATTTAAAAAGTTTTATGACAGTTTTATCATTTGGGATGACTTAATTTTGCTGCCTTTGTGAAGCACTTTGTAACATTGATTTTGTAAAGTGCTCTATAAATAAAGATTATTATTATTGTTGTTATTATAACAAGACAGTGATGTGATGAGATAAAGACAGAAAAAAAATTAGAGAGATTAAAGACATTTAGGGGTTAGAGATTAGGTCTACAGAGGAGGAGCAAGACAGGAAAAGATGCAAGATGCTGCCGAAGCATGTGAGGTAATGGTAAGAAAAAGGTAAACACACACATACACATGTAAAAGTAAACACTGAGCGGGGCCTTGCCATCTGTTTGATTACAAAAGCTGGGGGATAGAGTGCATGGGAAGGGGTGGCAAGCTGCAGTGGCCCCACCCTCTTTGTCTCTACATTTGACACTGAATGATACAGACTGTGTGCGTAAGACAGATAAGGGCAAAAAACAAATAGATATTAGATAAATGAAGTCAAGAAAAATTGTTATGTGAAACAAACTAAAAACATTACTGACAAACTACTAAGTCTCACAGCCTCTGAGGGTGTGTTAGTGTTAAGCACCTTTTTTATTTTTTGCTACAAAACCCCTAAAATGCTTCACTGTTCTTGGCACCATTTGTGTCCTCTGTGACAAAATGTGTGTGCTGTTCATACAGAAAGGTCTTGGGTCACTGTGACATTAAGCTAAGTATAGCATTTACAAAGGAGGCATAAATCAAGGCGACATGAGGCTACATTGTGTGGATTTGTGTAGTAAACAGCAGGAATTCACGTTTTATTCATATGGAACAAACTTTAAGGTCAGTAAGTAAATCTCACTATTATCTGCCATAAAATAACCATATTGTCCTTTAGACAAAGCCATAGACTACAACTCCACACCAAGATTCCTGAAACGAAAGTATACTTCATTTTAAAACCACTGGAGAACAGTCTGCAGTGTAGTTAGAGTGCTTCTACAAGTACCAGTATGGTCCTACAACATGTAAAACAATCTAACTACCATCTCCCAACCCGAACAAGCAAGCCTCTAGTGAGATACGCTCTTACCTGTTTCAGCAGTCACGGTCACATCTCTGAGTAGACACTGCACGGCAGCCGACCACCTCTCAGCTTCAGACCTGCTTTCTGCCAGGTAGGCCCTCACCTGTCTGCGCCGGGACACCCCTTTCCGTCGTTTGCCTGGCGGGTACCAGTACAGCACCAGGAGAGGGGGCGCAGGGGCACGAGGGCAACTGCACCCCACTAGCTCTGATAAAGGCAGCAGGAGACGGGCTTCCTTCCCCGGCCGTGGTGATAGACGCTGGATATGTATGTGGGTGTGGGTGAGGGTCAAGGCATAGTTAGAGGCCGGAGTCTGAGTAGGAGAGGCAGCAGGGGAGTGCCCCCTCGGACCACCAGGGCTGTTGGGGCAGCTGTTATTGTTGCTGTTGCTGCTAGATCCCCAGCTAGCAAACTGGCCATGAAGGAGGGCTTCCGCTGTGGATGGTGAAGACGGTTCTGGCGATCGCATCTTAACTGCTATAAAGTGGACACGGTTAATCAGGAAAAAGTCAGTCTCACAAGTATCTTCTACAGCTAGAGGCTTCACAAATTTGGCAGCAAATTCCACTTTAGGCAAAATTTGCAGGGAAAATCACAACGTATCTGAATGTCAGTCTGAGAACTTTATCCCTGAAATCTCCTCAAAATCATTCTCCATCTTCAGTGCTTGAATTCAAGAGATTAAGTCACAAAAAAGTCTGAGTTTCTGTTCCTGTCCATCCATTGCACAAGTGTGTCTTCATTGAAAAGTAAAATGAACTTGTTCCAGTAAATGTTCTTCTGTTAAAGAGTATTTATCCAGTGAAGATAGGAACTACCAAAGACCAGTCTTTGTGTCACATTTAGAAAGCTCCCATCACAGTTTGATCTGAAGAGTCGACAGCTTCTACAGTTAACTGTCAGTGGAAAAGCAATACTTCAACATATTCAAAGACAACAGTACTTAATATATATGTAGTATACGTTCTACTACCAAGATCAGTCATTACAAGTGTTCTTCACAAAGATTGCATAAGTAAAAAAAGAAAGTTTACATTACAACTTAAAGCCACCTGTTGTGGTAAAACATTAGGCAGCTGAGCAGCTACGCACACAAGACAAATCTTTAAATAATTACAAAAAAGTGAATAAGTATGAATACAACAAACAAAGGAGGCTACACAAATGAAATGAAATTAATGCACAAGTACAGAATTCTGTAGAGTATTCTGTGTGATAAGCGCTGGCCAAAATGTAATTAATGCCACAAAGATTTGATAAGTGCAGGCTTTTTCCAAGACCTTTGATACCTCTATTGCTAGCTTTAATCTCAGTGATACATAGGGGGCAGACAAGAGGAGTGACAAGGTCAGATCTCTAGACAGTAGTGTGATTCCTTTTATGTTTCATTCAAACAAATATTCAAGCATTATTCGTTATCTGTTCTCCGCAAGAAAAACACTAAGACAGGTGGAGACCAGACAACGAAAAATATAAAACAGAAACAAAACAAAAGACAAACAAGGTGACAGTTACAGGAGGGTCCTTAGTTTATGTCATGGTAAATTCCTTGAGACAAGCCTCACGTTCCCTCCCAAAGATATCTGTTCCTGGACAACGACAGAGGAGGAGAGGAGGACAACAGTCAATTGCAGAAGGAGAAAAAAACAGCAATGTAAGAGATCCAGCTAAAAGTATTTTTTTTAGAGAAGATGCATAAGAAATTGAAATTAAAGATGCAAGCACACAAAACTAAATGAATAGAATACATAGTGCCTGTTATTAACTGAGGATTTCACTGAGCAAAGGTGAATATCTCTGTATCACATTTCCCCCATTAGAGTAGAACAAGTACAGAGAACAGTCATGATAAGAGGAAGAGATTATGGTTACAGGGTGAAGCAATACAAGATCCACCATGCTCCTTCATCTTAGGTGAGTCTTTGCACATAATGACTCACAGTCACACATCCTCAATGGCCTTGCTGAGACGTCACATTATTTTGGCTGAAAGGTTACATGACAATGACACAGCTGGTTAGTTCATTCATGTTTCGGGCTTTTTTCGTAAAGGATTTGGGGAAACAGTCTCTCTTTCACAATTTGAATCTAGGATTGAGATTTTGCAAATTGCTGACCTAAATGGTACTGGATTATAGAAGTTTTGCAATACCCATTAGCCTGTAACAATCCTAAAAAAAAATCCTAATCAAGAAATGGGTACATAACGCCAAACATATTGTTGGTTAAAAAAAAGTTTGGGACTCATTTCACAAACTTAATAACTTGGGAAATGATTTTGACTAGTTATATGATTTCTGGAAAGGTCTCCTTGTTTATATAACATAACTCATAATTATGTGCCATTTATTATTATTATGCTATTTTTATGTAGACAGATGAAAGGTTACAGTTATGGTACAACCCAGGCTCTAGTTTCTCAGACTTTAAATTAGTGCGTCAAAGTGCAATTACTGGACTATCACCGTGGTCACATCTTTCTTTCAAGTTTTATAACAGACAAGAAACATTATGCAAGATGTGGTGCAGACAAAAATCAATACATGGCTGAGTCCTGTCTTGATAAAACACACACACAAAAAGGACTCGACTGATGCCCATTGTTGCACCTTACGTCCTTGAAATGCAGGGCGGGTACACCCAGAAATAATACCAGCTAATTTTGTCTCCCACACAATGAGGCTGCTGTTGAGTGACTTTGAGGTATTTTGGGCAAGTTTCGGTTAGCGTATACTTTGAACTCGAAAACATTTCCATACCAAGGAAACAGCTAACGATGCACACTTGCTTGTTTAGCTAATATCCCTGATGATCTAAAGTAACGTGCAACCATTAAACTTTACCGATGTCGCCCACTTCACGTTAGCTAGCAGGTTGACAGGCTGAGCCAGCTGACTCTAGCTTTAGATTAACAATTACAAACTAAATAGCTACTTTCATGAACGTTGAAGTTTTTAACGTTGTTAAATAAGTAGAAAGCGTTTAAAGTTTCAATTAGGTTAACGAATCCCGACGTTAAGTAGGAGATAGCAAACGCTAGCTAATGTTATGAATACAGTAGCTACAGTAAACTGCTGCCAGACAAGCGCAACATAGCGTTGTCAGTTAGCAGTGGCTAGCAGTTTGCTAATTTAAAGTATAGCCCAAGTTCAAGTTAACTTTCCACCCTATTAAAACTTTATTCTCTTAAAAATGAGTAGGCATCACCATTGGTACGCCGTGAAGCTCCCAGCTGACATTTTACGTCTCATTTTTGAAGTACACAAGTTAGCGCAGATAAACAGTAGATGGCAACGTTAGCTAAGCAGTTATGATTTGATTTTATTAAGACAACCAACACAAATATTGGTGAATATTTATTACCAGTACAAGATTAGGGGGAGCCCGCGTTAAATCTTGATATATCAAAGACCCGAAATTACCTCATCTTGTGCCCCCTCTCACGACGATAGTCACTTGCCTTGAAAACTGTGGCTCGGTGCAGGAAGTGCCTGGAGACGCAGTAGCAGCAGCTTTGAGCGGCGGAGAGGAAATCCAATGGCGATAAGGAAAACATTGCAACACCCACCGACATTCTCCAATCATTGACAGACCAACGCTTCCTGGCCAACGCAACTTTTTTTTTTCCAGGCCAACTCCTACCAATAATCAGAATATTCTTGGCGTCATGGTTATATTGCCTACCTTCGTGAGGGATGTAAATGGAAATAAAAGGTAATAAATGGGGGAGAAGTTGTAATCTTTATGTTTGTCATTTCAAAGCCCTCTCCTGCGATGTTAACCAGTATGTTATCTTCTGCTTAAAATAAGTTAGCCCATGTTACTCCCTCCCCCAAAAAAAGTCAGATGTATGCAGTGTGGGCAAGCTGTACAATAAAATAATTTTAAAAAAACAAGTCATTTTATACAGTCAATCTTTTATTTGTGTCAGATTGCATGGAAAACAAAGAGACTAGTTCTTGTAGCCACGGCTGGATCTGCGACCACGGGCCCTCTCGAACTTCCTGCCCTTGGAGCGGATGTAGGGCCTAGAAGAGAAATAAATTTATTAGAAGATGGCATCACAAACATTCATATAATACAACCATATATCTATAACTAGAATTGGTCATCATTAAACAACTCTCCCAGTTGAGTGACAACTACTCATTCAGTGTGTGTTCTGACAAGACAAGTTTTTAACTTACACAAATTGAGTTGGCAGTGGGCTTCTTGTGTTCAAAACTCTTTCCAATAAATAAATGCTGTGAGGAGTTTTCCTTTGCTATGGTATAAGACTCTGGCTGAAACTGTTCACAGCAGTGTTGGATCAACTTGTGTAATCATGTCTACCATATTCGGCAAGGTTGTGGAGTTAGCTTTTTTTTTATATTTACTTCTGAACATCACGGCTCAGAAGTACACATAAACATGTAAATCATAGGCCTTTTACACAAGGAATCTTGACATGTTAACAGTAAAAAACTAGTGTAAATAATAATATAGCTGAAATTCATTATGTTGCTTCAATCTCAAGGTGCTCGTATTGTGAATGCTAGCTCATTGTCAAAGCTTATACAGTCATTAATGTTTGAACACTTGTGAATTTCCTACCAAGACAAATCAAAATGTCTGAAGACAGATTATCTCATAATAAATCTATCTACATCTAAACCACCCTAACAATGTATGACAGCTTTGACTAAGAACAAAATACTTCTAATAAAAATACATTTTGTGTGTTTTGATGAACTGCCAGAATTAAACATCCAGACAACAGGGTATTTCACAACAATTGTACCAACAGCACCACAGCCTTCATATACTTGAATACAATGATAATGGATTACTTATTAAAACAAATGCTGTAAATCACCATATCAAAAAGAATATGGACAACCTGGTAACTTATTTTTCTCAACCAGCGAGACAGATAAAAGTTAACAAAATGAAAAGAGGAGGAGGAAAAGGGCAAGACATCGAGGGAAAACAAGGAAGGTGCAAGATGGAGGGAGACAGAATGCACAATAGAACGTGTGTGACAAAACTAGTCAGTTAATGCTGAATGTGAAATTATGTCAGATTTTACACTTTTTAAATGTAATTTTCAGAAGCAAACCACTGTCTTGTATTTGGGCAATTTGGTAGACTGAGATCAAATAGAAATACTGATAAAATCTATAATTTTACACATCAACTGTACACATACTTGGTGTGGCTGTGAGGAGTTCCAGTGGCTTTTCCAAAGTGCCTGTACACCTCTCTGCTTTTGCGGGGTCCTGGAGAACAAACCGATGTTACTGATTAAAAGCGGTTCCAATCTTTATACAGCATATAAAAAAACATTACCAACAAAGTATTCCTACTCCTATTCATAAAATTAAATCCAACATTCCACATTTTAAAAAGTACACTTTGCACATTTATACCTGCTTGTGGCATAGATAAAACTAAGTCCAAGGAGAAGAGAGCTGTCTTTTTTTCTACTCAAATTAACCTAAAGAGTGGCTGACATTGTTCAACTCATTATGGTTCAGATGAAGTAATTTTGAGTAAGTAATGGTTGAGTAAAAGGCGTTATTGCACTTGCATTTCATTTGATTTGCAATCAATTTATTTTCTTTTTAACTTTTGACAATTAAAATTGCAACCTTTGTATTCGGCCTGATGGATTAACCTTTTGGGTGTGCAGACAGTACAGTACATAACTGAACCATATAGTACTAGTCAATGGCTAAAGACAATAGAGTCTATCAAAGCACACACCCACTCTTGCAATGATCAATACAGTGATGAATTAATTAACCAAATACAACCACTAAATGATTACATACATACACAAAAAAACAGTACTTGATGTCAGTAGTTTTAAGCACATTTGGTAATAACTTAGTAAGTTTCACTTTAAAGAGATGAAGTATAACCACTGAGACATTTGGGTCTCTTCAGCCAAAAAAACAAACAAAAAAACACAAAAACAAACAAAGCATGTTTGGTTACCTGACAGCAGCACTGTGCCCTGTCCTTTGGGAGAAGCCAAAGCCAGTTGGTCGAAGGTCATCACCTGACCGCCTGCCTTCAGGATCCTGCGGCGGACACCATCGGTTACTCTCAGGGCACAGATCTGTGGGACAACAAAAGGACATGAGGACTATGTCAGAAAATGACAACTGAATTATATTTTTCTGGGGGAAAAAAAACTAATAGGTGAATTCTTACCTTGAGCTTGGGGATGTCCTGAATCCTGACATCATCAGTGACTGTTCCCACAACAACAGCGGTTCTGTTCTCACGGCCAGGCATCTTCATCTTACGGATCTGATTGCAATGGAAACAAAGTCAGCAATTCAGCATGCATATTCACAAATCTGAACAACTGACAACAGGGCTCAACTGACAAGGGTCATACACCTTTAACTTCTTCCCTGGTATTACTGTTTTAATAAGACTGGTGGTAAATGGGAAACATGATGCAAGCAGGTATTGGCTGGATTACATGAACAACATGAGGTCTTTTACATTTAATTTCTTTACTTCTCTTCCTACTTAATTTTTCAAACATTTATGTCAGTGTTGACAGCCAACAAAAATAAAATGAACACCGAAATCTACATTAAGTCAATCCCAAGTACAGCACAAAATTGACCCTTAGCCATGAAAACAACTTAAGACGCAACAATTCTAACATTTAAAATAGCAAAACCTCAATAAGGACAACTTCAGAAAACCAACCATTGCGTTAATACCAGTGATCTTGATTTTAATTTCTTTATGTAACTGCACAGAAATCACTGGATCATTTTTATGTAAGGTCATGAGGCCAGGGATGCCATCAGCCCACTGATCAAATCAGGGTTTTTCCTGCATAGAAACATTTTTGGTTCCCCCCCAAAGAGGTTTTAGCCACCACCCAAAGGAAAACCACCAGAGCCAAAATTTAATTGAGACTAAATACAGCGGTTCAAATCCTCCTCTCTGAATCCATTTAATAACCATTTATCAAACAAGAAAAGAAACCTTTTCTCAGGATAATTTTTCACCTATATCGCCCAGTCCTAACTGTATGGCCAACTGATCATGCAATCTGTTGTGTGTAGTCGTCCCCCAAAGGTCCATTCTGGGCCAGAAAAAAAACTCTGAATGAATGTAACTGATAGTGGTGATTAAACACTGACAAAGAAATTGTATTTGATGTGCACTCATAACCAAATTGGTACATCCATAAAAACAAGCAAACCAAATCTTCCATGTTGTCAACTGATGACAATGACATGGGCTCAAAAAACAAAAACATGCTGTAATATTACAGCTGGCTCGAACAGTAAACATATCTAAAACCAGCACAAGAAATCTTTGGTGGTGAACATGATGAGACAATAAACACGTACCAGACGGGAGATGGAGATGGGAGGCCTGTTGGTTCTGCTCATGAAGAGCCTTCTCAGGACAACCTTGTTGAAGGGGGCATTACAGCGGCGGGCCAGGAACCTGTACAACTGTAAGGACCAAGCATGATGGTTAGGAAAATAATCCATGATTAAACTACTTAGTTGTAAAGATTTTTTTTAAAATTATCAACTCAAAAAGTGATGTACCAGAATGACAGAATTGATACCCACTACTGGTGATATTCCAACAAGTATAGCATAATGTGAGAAAATAAATTACCTTGACCAGGAGCCTCAGATAAATATCCTGGCTCTTTGGTTCTTTTCTGTGCACCTTACGGTCCTTGTTATGCCTGATGTCAACTCCCTTGAAAAGTGAACAGAAGCACATTAATGCAATAAATATACTAATACAGTGGCGAGCATAATGGCATCTAACTAGCATCCAGCCTCCATTGCTCATTTTGTATTTTACAGTCTAATAGTGCCAAACAATTAACATAAAACTATGAGCAGAATTTATATCACCGACAGTTAGGTTCCTTTAATTTAAAAAGCAGCTCAACATCTAACTAACGTTACAGTACAGGCCGGTTCACACGTTGACACTCCACAGCTACCAGCTATCAAGAGCACCACAGCAAACAACCTTACTGTTAAGTGTGGCTTAGTTCTACATTTCTAAATACGGTAACTCTGGGGAAATATAAATTATGCTTTAAACGTAATATTCCGCATTCAGAACCGCATTTAAAACACGTTGCTAATCCACCTCAAGACGTGAAGCAGCTCGGCATAGTTCGGTATCAAAGAGGTTAAGCTAGTATGATTTACATGGTCAAATAACGCGAAATCATGACAGGACTTTAACGTTAATGATGTTTCGGACCAGTAATGGTTGGCGATTAAAATATGAGATGCTTTAATTCTGAGGATGATCGTGGATAACCAGGATATCGTATTTTTAAATTTCAGCTAGCAGCACCTACCATCTTGGACTCAGAACGAAAAGGGAAAAGGAAGAGCCGATGTCTCGCGATAAACAATGCGCTGAAATCTCGGGTCTCTGATTGGTTACTGAGCATGCGCTTCCTGCCATGACCAAAATCAAAACAACTAATGATTTAGGATGCTGCCTCCAGTGGTAGAGACGGCGAGAGACATCAGATTCCTAGTTCATTACTTAATTTGGAAAGACAAAAGATCATCTGATCTAATCCATGTTTATTTTTCATGCTATGTGTTTTTTAATTCAGAGTAGGGTGAAAATATTGCGTTGCTCAAACCCTTCAGCAGCCACAGTGTTAATAACAAAATTAGGGTTTAATGAAAATATGAATCTGAAGCTGTAAGGTTCTAAATGAAATATTCTGTGCCTTTACCATCCCAATATTTTTCTTACTGTTCCTATGAAATTTATATTTTTGAATCTTATTGCAATAAATGACATTTTATGATAGACAAAGAATTAATAGTGGAGTTAATTTCTTCTTCCCACTCAGACGTGCTAAAAAATATGCTCAGTTTCAGGGTGTATGTGACAAAAGGAGTTAATTTCATGATTATACAATCAGGATTAATAAATAAAATGTTCAAAACAAAACCTTTTTTACCTTTATTGGTTAAAAGATGTATGGCAGCATCTGCATCAACAAGATTATTCCAGTATATGACATACTTAACAGCTCTGTTCTCTGTGTTCTCAGAGGAAAACACCAACATGAGTATCAGCAGGATAAAACTGTTGCATCATTGTTATTCACATTTGCATATCCTCTTCAGGAAGCCTGCCTTTCCATAGTAAACCTAACAGAATTTTGCTCTTAAATAATCCTTATTATTTGTAGTTTACACATGAGATGCAAACAAATACAATACTTTAAAATTGAAAAAACAACAACAACACAGTAATTTGCTACAAAAAACTTGAATCATGGAGCCGAGGATCTCCAGTTTATTCGAGTTTGTGGCCATGCTGCTGTCTGAGGTGACACAGGTAGATTGTGAAAGTTAGTGCGATGACTCCCAGAAACACTGTCCGTGCCACAGGGGGGACCAGGGCAAAGTTCACTGCCTGAGGTGGTGGAAGAGATGAGAAAATGGTTATGCCATTCTTACATCTGTGTATTTATATGTACATGACTGTGAATATTTGTGTGCAGACACAGAAAGTGACCAAGGATGAGATGATATGAGAAGATATCTCACCTGCATTGTTGACCAGAACACCAATCCAGTCTAAAGAGAGGAACAGAAGATAGATTTACAGATAAAAAGACAGACATGCATTTTATAATAATAGAATAAATAGTCTAATAAGGGCAACCTTTGACTACATATATACCTTGTAAGATGTCCAAAATTTCTGTCTCCAGTCTTCAAGAGGGTCATCTTTGTTTTCAAGTAAACTTAAACCTGAAACATAGAGGTGGCTGTTGAATTTGTTGGAAGCACTATTAAAAAACCCATTGAGCACTGTTAAAACCAGGGTTTTTTATATAATGCCATTTCTTGGTGCATAATTTTTGAATTTCTTAAATTTTTCCACAGGCAAACGGGTTAGATACAATTCAACATACGGACAACAAAGTTTACAATAATAAATGAAAAAGTATTTAATATTTACTTTGGATTAAAGGGTCAGACTTTTAATTTTTGGGAAAAAAATTAATGGGATAAATAAATTTAGGAATTTTGCGATTTGTTAAAAATACTTATAGTTTGATTAGTGGCTTGTCAAAATTTCTAGTTTGGGGTAGTTTGGACTCTTTTTTTCTATCGCAAGTCGGACTATTAGTTTGATTTAAGCCATGTGTCAGAGTCTTAGTGAAACAGGTCCCATATTACATATTGCACAGGAAATTATTAGGGAACTGACCCATAAAATAAAGTTGTACGAGAGTAAATTATCTAACTTCTATAAGTATGTAAATGGAAAATTGAAGGGACTGAAAATGAAATAAAAATATGGAACTGTTTAAAATTGTGTTTCAGAAAATAAAAGCGGCACAACAGACACCAGCTTTTCTTAATTAGAATACCCAAATAAATAAACACAGTTATTAATAACAAGCACAACAAATGATTGAAATAGGCCTTGCATGCGACACACTTACCAATATAAAAGGCACTGATGGTGAGAGGAGCTGCGATCATTTGATCCACCACAACTTTCCCTGTCACCGCCTTTACTCCGCCTCCTGGCAGCACCCTCTCCAGCCCTCGGAGCCAGTGGTAGTTGAAGTTGGCATGGAAACAGAAGCCGACAGTCGCCACTCGAGCCGTCTGACACCAGTTGATGCCAGCCGCATCCTCCGACATGGATCCTGCAGTGTGTTTCCCACCCAGCACACTTTGCTGTATGAGGTCAGCAGAGGCAAACAGTGTTGTGTATCCCAGGACATTACTGATGTACGGATGAGCCTTGAACACAGCCCAGGCCCTTTTCATGGTGATAAATCTGATCAGAGAGATTTAATATAAAGTCATTCATGATGAAGGTAGTGGGTATTGCTGCTTTACATTTTTGACGTGAGGAAGGCTTTTCAATAAATATTTCAATTAAACGAAAGGACACAAAGCAAAATTATTGGCATGATTAATAATGGCCAAAATCAGACAGCATAATTGTGTTCTAAATGTCATATTGAATACGCTTTGACTATAATTTATGGCTTTTATCCAGGAAATAGTTAAATATACCTTTCAGCGTAGCTCTTCTTGCCTTCTCCCTTAATTTCTGAAACCAAAGAGCCACAAGCTCTTTTCCGATTGGTTCTGTCGGACGAGGAGGAGCTGAAATCAATTTTCAAGTGTGGGAGGTCTTCTCAGCGGGTCAAAGTTCTGCCACTGTTGCAGAGAACATGTGATAAGACCTTTTATCAGCGTGCCGGAGAAGAATCTGAGAAAATGCCACATGTGTGGAATGAAAAAAGAAATGACCCACAAAGCACTGATCTGCACTGAGGTTATGAAGAACACATCTTGTCAAGCTATTGACCTCATGTACATGCAGACCGATATGATTGGCTGAAGCTCCATTAGCAGCGTAGATGAGCCTACTGCACACACTGTTTTTATGGCACAGTGTGATTTATTATACCTCTCTTATACCTTGTCATAATCTTTCCTAACCTCTGTGTAGAACAGTTAACGTCACTTACCGCAGATTTTTCTCATTTGGTGAAGTGTTGAGACCACAGCAGGAAGTTAGCAGCGCAGCTCTCTGGAAGCACATGTGTTGTCACTATAAATAGATGCCACTCCTGCAGCAATGCTTGCTTGCTTTGAGTAAAGTCAATAGGATGACTTTTCATTTTATTTGAGTAAAGACAGAAGATAGATTGCGTTTAAAGAAGCTAGTGAAGGGTTTGAGAGTAAGTGTCAAAATTTACTGCCTACTCAGGTATTCTTCAAACAGTCCAGATCCAAAGCAGACAGTTCACCAACGAACATGTTGGAGGCTCTGTTCGGAGCTGGAGGCAAACTAAATTCATTTTTCCATGGTTGCACTAAGCTAAATATTGTGGGACTATGTAAATGCAACTATTGGTGATATGCCATTACAAACAACTGTGCTGTGATGTAGCCGCAGGGAACAATGAGGAGACAATACAACGAAGAGACAGATACCTGACAATAATTCAGAAAATGTGTTTGATTGAAAATCCAATCCATTTTTTCAGAGTTAAAGGACATATTTTTTGACATAAATAAGGAAAAGTGGATCATTTACACGTAACAAGATGCCAAACAAGTAACTTAACTGTTAAATAGATAAAAACTGGAAATAAGTATTCCTCATGGCATGTTTTATTGTATGTTGT
Source organism: Hollardia meadi (assembly GCA_037974645.1). Classification (NCBI taxonomy): domain Eukaryota; kingdom Metazoa; phylum Chordata; class Actinopteri; order Tetraodontiformes; family Triacanthodidae; genus Hollardia; species Hollardia meadi. The sequence goes on along the minus strand of JBBPCS010000064.1, from coordinate 237,028 downwards.
AATATCATATGTTGTTGTTTCCATATTTTAAAACCCAACAAAAATTATCGCATTAAAAATATAAAGGCCCTGGAAAAGACTACATATCTCATTGGGATACTGGATGTAAATAAATAAATAAATAAGGACTAAAAATCAGGATGGGGTCATTTTAAATATCCACTTCAAAGGGTTAAAAAAAAAGAAAAAGTAGCCTCAACATATGGAAGCAAAAATTAAAAGATGCACATAAAAATTGATTTTATTTTCATTCCTGTGAATCTCTCTCTTACTTTCTCTTGTCTTTGCAACGGCCTCTATTCACCCATCTGCTGCCATAGATATGTAAAATTCTTCACTCGTAAGGTGTGCTATTGAATTGCAAAGGTCAATTAGAGGCACTAGCAACCATCTTAGCTCTTCCCTCTGAGAATGTGGTAATTAGGGCCAGAGTTTAAGCTGATCAATTAAGGGCTTGTTAACTGCTTCAACTGGTGCATTTGTGTCTCCCAGTATTTAACAAGCTGCCTTTAGTGTGGCGCACAATGGAGACGTGTGCCCACACCTCCACGAGCGGTTGACTTCTCACATAATTGCTCCTTTCTTTTCAGAGCCTCTCATCGTGTCTCACTTCCTCTCCCACTATTAATTTGTCAAGTTGGGTTTTATTCATACTGCTGCTGCAAAAAAAGGGTATTTGTGCATTTACATTGTACGCTCATGTCACTTGACTTAATTTGCTGCACACAGACTCACAATACACGCACAAACATACATGAACAATTAAATACCACTCCTCTCTCTCTGAAGCAGCCCGCATCTTTCTCAGTGCAGTTTGTAGGAAGATACAAGAAGACACACAGCCGCCTGAGGAGAAATAAGGTAAAATATATATATGTATATATATATATATATATATATATTTCTATTGAGATGAACAGAATGGAACAAGAGTAGATGAACTGTTGCTGTATGTTTCTTATTTATTAATCCTCGCAGTAATGCAGGAAGTGGTGTAAGATTACTCAGATCCTTAACAAGAAAAAGGAGCAATGCCATGATGTTTAATTACTCTATTATATGTAAAAGTCCTGCATTACAAATGTTAGAAAAAAGTACCTCTTATTGGTGTATTGGTACTCTTATTGGTGTTACATAATTATCTTTTATATATATTATTGAATTGTTATTGCCATTAATATGTAAGCAGCCTTTTATGTTGCAGCTGGTTGAGAGGAAGCTTATTTTACCTCATGTAAAACATGGAGTTTTGGATTGCAGATTGTGTGGATTGACCTGTAGCAATGCATTATATTTTATAATCTCAGCAAAGGTTTTGTACACAATAACTTCAGTCTTTAATTACAGCTGTGAAATAAATGTAATTAACTACAATGTTTCCCTCTGAGATGCAAAGTATGAAGGAGCAAAAAATGGAAACTCCAATGTCCAAGTGTTTTCAGTCACAGTGACAGTCTCATTTAAATTGTTTTTAAACGTCAATGCTTTGAAAGAAATAATTCATGAACATTTTTCTTATATGTGAAGTTGTTCAGTGCAATTCACTTGAATGGATTTCAACACAGTATTAATCACTGACATGAAATCAATTTAATTTGTCTTTTGCTCATTTCAATCCTTTATGTTTCCTCGTCTCTCATCTCTTAACTCCCACCCTCTCCGTCAGCCATGCAACCATCCATCTCTGTGAACCTTGAGCCCGGGTTGGACCTGGGGGTCCCGTGGGGTCGTGACCTCTACACTTTTGTAACTTCAGCAGCAGGTCACATGATGAGGACTCTTCAGAAGCCCCGGAAGAACCGACCATCCAAACGGCAGGTCAACCACCGCCGCTTCCTGCACAACATGATTCAGAGGTGTGTTGAAGCATCACAAATGCACTGATGTCAGCCGATATTAAAATGAAAAAAATGTATATATGTGAATGTGTTAAACATTGATATCACTCTCATGTCTGTATGATAAATATGAAGATAGACATAGTGGTTAGCTTAGCTTAGCAAAAAGACTTCAAACAGCTGGCAAAGGTGACAAAATCCGCCTTCTTTGTTGTCACCATGAGGCTGCCAGCAGAGACCCCCGACATTGCACCTGGCTAAGAAATAATCCCACCTTTAACCCCCTGTAAAACCACAACATCTTGTTTTTTTCCACTTTGTTTCTGTACAGATTAAACAAAAAAGATATAAAGTGTTGATGGTCGGCAGATTTTGTGTCCACTGGGCAGAGCAAGGCTAGCTATTTCCTCCTGTTTACAGTCTTTGTGCTATGCTAAGCAAACTAGCAGACGGCTGTAGCTTTATACGTACAGTATTTCATGCACAGACAAGAGAGTGGTGTCAATTTATTATCTAACTCTCAGTAAAAATTGCAGATGCATTTTCCCCAAAATGTCAAACAAGTCTTTTGGCATTTTTTGGAAACTATGTTGTCTTATGTCTTTTAACAGAAAGTTTGCAGACATAGAAGCAGCAAACCACCGGCTGGCTGCGGCTCTTTATTTAAAGGAGGAGGGGGAAAATCTATCCTCTCTGTCATCACAGGAGCCACAGACACTTGACCAGTCAGATAGCTCCTCCCGAGATCCAGGAAAATCCAGTGTTCACACAGCTGCAGATGGCATCTCTAAGTCTAGGAGTGATGCCTCTGTTGGCTCACATGAAACTGAAATCAGTGAAAAGCAGCAGCCAGAATCGGGACATCTTTGGAAACGACACCCTAAAACACAGACCACCACCTGCAACATTAGGAAGAACAACCAGAGCAAAACAGGACAGAAAGAAGAGAGTAGAAATCACAAACTAGTTGAATTCACATCTATGAGCTCCCCTAAAGACTATCAACACAGGGCACAGTGCTATCCTGCAGAGTATTATGACAATGAAAGTCCGCTGAAATCAGCCAACAACCTCTCAGAAGACTCTGAAATAACTCAAGAGGACTCAGCTTCCATCCAGTTTGGCCAAAATGTAGACATCTCCCCCGTCTTCTCTCCTGGGCTCTGTCCATTGTCTCTCGACTCTTGCGACTTCTCGATCCAAATGTTCACAGACATCCCAACCTGCACACAAGCCCAAAAGAACATCGCTGACGTTTCAGAGAGTCAGTGGACAGATGTTGTGGATCTTTTCAGTGTTGGTGATAAGAACTTGGGAGGCTACATGGATGTAGAGGCATATTTTGAAAGTATCTGTGCATGCCAAGGTGATGCTGGGCAGGAAGTTGGTGCTGGTGATTTTGGATTTGCAGATCAGTCAGATAGTTTCACAGAAAAGGTCTGCAGCAACAGATCTGAGGGGGAGTATCTACACTGTGAGACAGGTGAGTATGTATATGAAGATGGATACAGTTGTCAAGGAGTTGAGCTATCGCAGTGCATCATCCAAAACCCGCTCCCTACGTCGATCAGCTACCAGTACGACGTCTCCGAGCTGCAGACGTACCAGCACCCTCAGGGAGAGGGTCCCTGTATGCTGGTGAATAACCAAAACTTTACACCATTTGAGGGTGTTGCTCAATCATTCACAGTCCCACTGCATAATGTTAAGCATTGTCCCATACCAACACCGCCACACGAGGATGACTGGCTGTTCACTGACATCTTAAAGGAGCGGACATCACCGGACTGCTAGGAACGTACCGTATGTCTCGTCTTTTTTATTGAGGTTTGTTACTTATTTAATGTGCCTAAGAACATACAGTGATGCATGGCTGTTCCGCTCTAAATGTTGAAAGGGCAGTTGAAATGTATGCTCCATCTTTTCCTTGTTTTGGAGGTTGATGTCTTTTGGATTTTGCCCACAACTAGAATGTTTGAACGCGGTTACAAATCTGTTGTTTTCACAGTCTGAGCTCAGAAAGAGCTTTTCAGAATGTCCGCTGCCAGTCAAAAAAATTCTGGTTAAATCTCAAGCAACTTTAGAAATGGAACCAAGCAACTGGGACAACATATTGTATATTCAAGATTAATATCAACATGTTTGTATACCTTTATCTAACACGACACAAGGCTAATTCTTTAATTACATCATTCATTCATCAGAGACTTGAGATGTTTCATGTTTTGTTTTTTTCACTTTAGACCCATATTTAATTTTTACCTTCCAATCCTATTAACTATCAAGCTTTCAGACTCCCACATATAACGTTTGGCTCTTACTTAAAGGGAAGGGCACTGAAAATATATGCTTGGATAATTATTCCAACTGTCTGTTACAAGTGTCTAGTCAATTTCCAGTAAAATAACCATTGACTGTATTTAAAGATAGATGAAATGAGAGGAGCTCCGGGATAGTGAAGCCAAAACATCTTGATTGCCCCCTGGTGGCGGGCTGCATTATAGGTCATAAATCTCGCCCTTGCATGTTATCAGATGGGCCAAACTCAAAGTACACATCGAATAAATGTTTCCCAAAGATGGTTTCTGTCATTTTAGGTAGTTCTTGTATGGGCGGCTCCACCACCTGGTCACTCTGGCTCCAAATGACATCACCAGCGTGGGATGGCAGCGCTTCCTGGGACATTTCTTTGCTTAAGTTTTGTACAGTGGGAGGAAGTGGACACACGTCGTCCATCTTCATTTATATCAATGAAAATAACAGACGCATATTCTAGTCACTATTACCCATTTCTTGTTGATATATTAATGGCTGTTGTAGTCTGTACTGTACGTGTAGTACTGGTACTCTTAATGTCATCACTTGTCTTATTGTACTGATTACTGAGTATTTGCAATCAATTTACTTTGCACCTTTTTGCACCAAACCTTATATGTACGTATATACTGTATATTTAAGCTTTTAAAAGTACACTATGCATGATTTCGGTTACGGTATTCAGATCCTTTACTTAAGTAAATGATCATTTGACATGTCACTTAAGTAAAAGTACATGTCAAGTATTATATCAAAATGTACTTTAAGCATCAAGTAATGCAGAATAAAATGGCCCCTGGGAGTGCATTACAGCATTACATTACAGTTATTGGATTATTAATACTGACACAGTAACATTCAACAGCTGAGGTTTGGTAGAGTTGGAGCTATTTTTTTTAACTACATTAAATATGGTTTTGTAGTTGAACCTACAAAAATGCATTATATTTTATAAACTGATGGTATCATGTAAAATCTCTAAAGTAATTTGGAGATAAATGTAGTACAGTGCAAAGTGCAATATTTCCCTCTGAGATGGATTGGAGTAGAATTATAAAGTGGCATGAATTTGAAATATTCAAATAAAATACAACTTAAGTACATTACTGTACCGCACAGTATGTGCACATGCCCAGCTTGTGATCTCAAAGAAACACACAGAAACACAAAGATCAAAACCAACGACATATATTAAAGTTAACCCCAGTCAGATGTTTTATAATAACAGCATCATTAACAAAAAAAGGCTAAAACAATAAAACACATTTTTCCAAAAATGTTTCAAGTTCCACAGTCGCAAGAAACAAAAACAGAGAGAAAATGAACACCACAGAGAAGCGTCGGCCTCGTCTCTTGCTACAGATGAACAGAACTCCTCTGTTCTCATTCCAGCAGTTCAATCCACTCCACTTCAGATTTTGGTCAATGAAGTCGTGAACAAAGTCGCCATGTTTAGATGTTGATATGACATTCTGAGATTACAACATTTAAGTGAACAGTTCAGAGTGACGGAACGTGTCGTGATGACACGTGATGTCAGCTCATTTGGCTTAATGCTATGTCAGCCTCTTTAAGATAATTACGACCCGACGACGCAGACGTAATACCAACAATGTCCGGCTGCGTTTATCTCCACTGGTCATGTGTAAAGTGCAACATTTACACAATATCATAAAAAAAGTGTCAAGCAAAATCCTTTGCATATTGCTAAAAATAAAAGAATTGTACATACAGAAAATAAAAAATTAAACCCTATAACAGGGTGTTAAATATATGTCGTCAGTAGTCAAACTCTTTCTTGACCCAACTGGTTGATGAGCTGATCTTTCTTCACCTGTCACTAACAGTGAAACATGGTGAACCTGGCATGGCAAAAATAAAGCTCGTCAGAAAATATGGATGCACATGGGACGTTAGTACATGCTTATGGTTGTTTGCATGTTTTGTCGGTGTAGACGTTAGCTTTGCACTGCTGTTTCATTCAAATATTAATTTAAACAGAAGAAAGAGGGAGCAGGAAGGACAGCCAGGATTATTGGAAACTACTGAACCGGTCTGGTAAACACCAACTTGATCATTAATACATACATATATGTGTAACCAGAATGAAAAGAAAACATTCAGAAATTCCAGAAACAACATTTGTGATTTCAGTGACACAATCTTTCTTTTGTTCCAAATGAAAGTTAAAGCGCCAGTGACATTCTTCATAATTTAAAGGAATAAGCTTATTCGCTTTTTTGGGGGGTTAATTAAGAAGGTCCACACCATTTTCATGTCTGTAAAATAAATAAGAAGCTACAGCCAGAAGAACTATAGCTTAGCTTAGCACAAAGACTGGAACCAGGGGGAAACAACAAGCCTGGCTCTGCCTGAAGGTGCTAGCTGTAGCTTCATTTCTACCATGCAGACATGAAAGTCATATCGCTCTTCCCCAAACTGTTAAACTACTCCTTTAATCACATTAACTTCCTGGACAGCCTTAAAGCTATGACAGGCAAACAGGTGCTGAAGGTTAAGTTAACAATAAATAAAACATGCTGAAGACAATGCAGATGTTTTACCTAAAAAAAAACAACAAAAAAACATCTTGAAAACCAGGTTTGACAAGTACATCGTCTCACAGTAGGGTCATTAAGCTGCTTGTGGCTGGTTGACATCACACATGAATATCATTTTGAGCTTAAAGCCAGGGTGGGGGAAAAAAAAATCTTTTTAAAAATTCTTTCCATTTGCATCATAAAGGTTCATTCCTCAGTGCCTCCATTGTCATTTTTTAAACCAATACTACTGAATCTGAAATCTTTTTTCAGTTATTCTACAGTCTTCTAAACTGTGAGGAGAGAGGAGGGAGGAGAGAGAGAGTATTTCCAGTAAAGTCATTGGATGATAGTAGAATACCAAACCAGCCTCTACTCCTGTCATCTACTCTATTCTATTGCTACTCTACGTTTACTACAATTTTAAGTCCCTTTTTCTCATCCATACGCCCACCACTTGGTTAAACACAAAAAAAGCTTTGTTTGATCAATAATTTACACAGTTACTGAGTAAAAATCAAAATTACAATGAACAAGATGCCTGAATGTGTTGTGTTTATCGATCTAAGATTACAATTTGTTTTACTTTGGACAAAAAGATCAATGCATACAGTTCTCAAAAGGGTGTTTCTCCTGCTTTACATGCACATTCACCTCTGACACCTGATGCTGTGATGCCGACTGCAAAGTCAGCCTGAATCATCAGGACCAGCAGCAGCAGAAATAACCAGACTAACATGCTTCCCCCCACAGTTGAACAGAAAATAACCAGCGATCAATAACTTAAGTTCACATTGGATATAAATTATACAAATTCAAATTTCTGAAGCAACATGTTAAATCTTTAGTTAAAAGAAACTATCTAATGCCTAATACCTACTGTTTCGTCTGACAAGATACTGTTTCTAATCTACAGAAAAAGGATTTATCACTTAATACAACTTCAATGCAGGAATTCTGCACAGAGGCTGCTTTTTATGGTCAGTTGTGTCTCTACAAGTTTGACAAATAGTACGAAAATGAGATCAATATATTATGTAACTAATGCTTCCCATTTTCTGATCAACCATTTCCAATAAAAGTTTAATCAAATATTGGTTACCAATTGTCATTTCTCATTTGCTAACTCACCAAAACCGTTCACCACTTTCTTCATATCATCAATCCTTCACCGTTTTATCTTTGTGCTTGCTGAATTTTTACAAGCTCGTCTTTTATTTGACATATGAAAATGTCAGAAATCACACTTCCGCTTAACACACACGCTCAAGATAACTCTGTCCCATGTGTGTTATTTGACGTCTTCTGCTAACAACTTAATGTAACATGTATATAGATTGTCCTCACACCTTTCAGAAGTATTTTCACCCTCCAGCAGCCCTTTGTGAAATCGGATTGTATATCCTCATCAAAGGGTTAAACATGGCTTAGTTTTAAAATACCTCCCAATGTAAAAGACATAACCACTATAAGGTTTTCTGCCTGCTATAGCATCATGAAATTAGTTGATAATAATTTACTGTTGTTTATTTTCTCAGAAGTGGGTTACACTTATGTAAGGTAGAAATTTTCAGTCTTTGTAATGTTGTTTTTTTTTGTCACGTTTGTTACAAAATAAAAATCAATTCCAGTTGCCATTTTGTAAAAATCTCATTTTTACACTTTTTCTGTTCTTCAGTGAGGTTTTTTTTTTTATAGTTATAGTGCCTGATTTGCATCCTAAGTGACTTTGTCTCCTTGTATAAAGTACAGTGTGATGTATTGTGTGCATGTCACTCCTTCACCCCTGAGTAGTCGAGGCTATGAGAGGCAGATGTGTCTGTGTGTGTGTGTGTGTGCGCCGCACATGTGTGTACATCATGTTTGAGTCCATGGGTGCGTCACTCTGTGTTGTTGACGCTGTAGGGTGGTGGTCCAGGGTCCAGGCTGTGTTCAGAGGAGGGAGTCGGGGTCCCTGGGAGTCCAGAGGAGGGCGTCGGCGAGGCAGGGGGCTCCTCCGAGTCAGAGTTCTCCAACGAGAGGTCATCAACTAGTGCTCTGCGTCCACGCATGGCCAATGGCAACGGAGCACGCCTGGATGAGGAGAGAGAGTAATAGTATGACCGACTGTGAAGATGAGTGCAGTGTAACGCTAATGTATAAGTCCACTCCCTCTTTCCCCAATACATTTGAAGATTTTTTTTTAAAGATACAAAGCACTTTTTTTAGACATATTATTCCCTAAGATATTATTAGTCCAAGATGTGTCTCCATCTGTGAAATCCTTCTATTCAAGCACAACACTAATTTCTGCTGTTATGTTTCAGACACCAGTAATTCTTGGTGATTCAGTCCCTGGTGTGTTTCTGCAGAAACTTAACTTTTTACTCACCAGGAATTCATCAGGACGTCAGTAAAACTGGTTTATGGAGCCATTAGAAACACCTGTACATCAAACTGTGCCTCCCTAACTCTTCTAGTGTTGACTAACTCTGAAAAAACTCACTAGTCTAGCAACATACAACCCATAATGCAACGCTCTCTGCAGGAGCCGTGTTAAACCTTCAAAAAGAATATCTGCTGTTATGAATAGGTAAATATCTAGTCCTGGAATATTATACTTTATACTTTTTCAGACGTAATTTCCAGAAAAAATACAAATCAATATAATATTGACTTTATTCAGCTCAAAACTGCGGACCAGCCGTTTAATTACTCACAACTAAGGCTGTTTCTCTTTTCACTATTAATTATCTGTTAAAATTTCCTAATTATTTAAAATAATTAAGTTAATTAATCAATTGTTCTGCACAAAAAGTGTGAAAAAGCAGAACAAGTTTTTAAAAGTCCAAAGTAACGCCTCCAAATTGCTTGCTGAACAACAGTGTAAAAGCAAAAGATTCTTCATTTGTAAAGATTTAAAAAAAGAAAAAGAAATCAAGTTTGAAAAGCTAGAAACGTCAGATGTTTGCTTGCATCTTTGCTTGATGAATTTCTTAAACCAACAATAAATTAGTAATTAATGAATGCCGATATATTTTAAGCTCATTGACAGATTAATTAAACAACTATTAACAGTGCTATTTGTTTTTAGGAGTACAGCAATATAACAGTGGAATAATAGGGTTTACAAACACTTATGGAGGTTCAGCAACAAAGATTATTATTAAATCACCTAAATGACATATATCATGTAACAAGCAAACAATAAAAACATTCAATACATGTACCACATGAACGGTGCATATGCATCAAGTCAAGACACAAACACATAGAAATAATAAAACGCACACACAGTGACCTACTTATCTGCTCTCCATTCAGGAATGCTGAGTGTTGGTGTGACCGAGACAGATGGACAGTGTGTCAGTGTTAGATGGACACAAACGGATGCAACAAAAGAGCAGAGAAAAGAAAAAAACAAATCATATCAAGTTAATGGATGGGTTAAAAACAAACAAGACAACAAAAGAGGATAATTCAACACAGAAAATGTACACGCACACACACACACACACACACACACACACACACACACACACACACACACACACACACACACACACAC
>JBBPCS010000064.1:196838-226687 GCA_037974645.1 Hollardia meadi | reverse complement strand
CACACACACACACACACACACACACACACACACACACACACACACACACACACACACACACACACACACACACCCATCCATGGTTACCTGAGCTGGCTGCGGAGAGAGGTGATCTCTCGCGTCATGCTCTGACCGCTGTCGGTGAGCTCCTCCAGCTCCCTCTGCAGCTTCCTTCTCTGGGCATTGGAGCGAGAGTTCTCCTCCTCCACCTCCTCCAGCTGCCTCTTCAGCTGCTTCAGGCGCACCATCGACTTATCCAACTGGAGAAGGAGGGAATGGCGCGAGGGAGGAGGTTTTGCAATGGGGAGGGGAAGAGGAGGAGAAGGACAGAGCATATTGCAGAGGTGAGGGTGAGACACGAAGGGTTTGAGGAAAGGGGGGAACAAGAAGAGTAGAGGACAGATATATAAAAGAGAGATTAGTCTGGGAGCAGAAGGACTGATAGGAATCAGGAGTCAGATTAACTTGGCAGATTATAACCAATGATGTTTCGGGAGGAGAGTCAGTGTCTCAGCTGTGGCTGAGGGATTTATTTTTCGGAGTGGAAATGCACTCTACCCTCCCAATGAACACACAGATGCCGGGGAAGGATTAGGATTACGTTGGATTGAGTTGGCTAAATCACTCATTTTAGGATGATGCTTCAACACTTCCTTTGTGCCGTGGGGTACAATTACAGCAGCGAGCTCAGCTGACCTGACCCCCATTAAATGATTATTTAATGCTCTGTTCCTGGTTATACTTTTCTGTGTACCCTCCCGTGGCTCACCTTAGCTCATGAAGTTGGCAGTTTTCTTACCTGTTCTCTGTACTGGTCTGCATGTCGTCTCTCATCCTCTGCCTGCATCATCACCTCCTTCAGTTTCTTCTCCGTCTTCCGCACCAGTTTGTTGGCAATGGCTCGTTCCCTAAGATATAGTTCATTACAAATTTTCTTTTGCACCAAGCAATATCAAGGTAAAACATTACTTTCTACTTGAGTTTTAGGGGAGTTTAGCAAGTTTTTGGGGAATGCAAAGTGAGCTAAAAATCCGCAATGCATATTTCGGCAAACACGCTTCAATTTGTAACAAGATTGTTTTATTTATTTTATACCATTGTACATCAATTTCTCCATATTTATGTCTCATTGTTGGAAACTGTTGACCGGTCTTAAAAGTAGTAAATTTAATTTAGAGTGTGTATTATTATATTGATTGCTTAAAATTGTATTCACTGTGTGCTTTGTATAGGGCCAAACACAAGAAAGAAAGACAGAAACATGAAGTTGTGATGGCAGTGAAGTGGCATTAATTCACCCTCACCCATTTTTATGCTATAATATAACATCTATACAACATGCCAGATTTTTATTTAGATTTTATAGTTTTAAAATTTTCAGGTGCTGCAGGAGTTCAAATAATACAATTTACTTTGGAAATTGAAAACTTTTAATATATAGAATATTTGTATTGCCCTTCATTTAAATTTTTTTTTTTTAACAAAAAAAATGAAACGGGGTAAATGTTTTATTTTAAAGGGCATGTCTTTAAAGTGCATCATTTGTCCTGGTGTGTGTGTGTTCTCTCACTGTCTCTCCTGCTCCAGTTGCTCCTCCATCGACTCTATCTTGGCCTCCAGGGCGGCGACGCTGAGTCTGTGTTTGCCCCTCACTGCTCCCTCCATCTCCCCGAGTCGGGTCTTCAAATCCTTGTTGTGTCTCTCCAGCTGCTCCCGGGATGCCTCTGCCTTCTGGGCCAGGGTCCTCTCTCCCTGCAGCTGCACGGTCAAAGTCTCCACCTGGACCCCGAGCAGAGCAGCAATCATCATGTGAGCTTCCATGCATGTCTCTCGCGTGCGTGAGTATGTGTGTGCGCTGATACATCCACCGTACCTGTAGAGCAGTCTTCCTTTGTCTCTCTGCTAGCAGTTCAGAGTTACTCTGCTCCTCCTCCAGCTCCTCCTCCAGCTGACTGACTCGTGCCTCTAACCTCCTCTTCTCTTCACACAGTGCCGTCCTGGACAACAATATTAGTGTGTTATTGGTATGTGGACTATTACTAACATAGTATATCCGTAATAAAGCGATACTGACTTTCCAGAACTGCTGTTGACCATCTCGTCAGCCATCTCGTCTCTCTCCTGCTGAGCCTGTCTCCTCTGCCTCTCTGATACAGAAAGCTCCTGCACAGACAAATGTATGCAGGCAGGAGTTTAAAAAGCACTGATCATTTTAAAAGTGTTGCATCTTCTTCTGCTGGGTTTCAGTTGAGTACACAAACCTCAGTCAACAGCAGGACATCTGCTTCCAGTGTTTGGATCTTCTTTTCGCTGTCTTTTGACTGTGCAATGACCTCATCCCGAGCCAACTTGGTCTCATCAAACTCGCGCAGAACTTCTTTCAATTGACCCTGTGATAAATGTAGATTTTTCTTTTAAATGCAGGCAACTGAGAAGTAGAGAAAATCAATTTTTACGTGTGGGAAAATATTCTGTCTTACCTGCAGCCTCCGTAGCTGTTTCACAGCCTCCTCTTTTCCACGGCTGCTTGTCTCCACCTGGGCCTCGGCTTCCTGCAGTTCTGCTTCCAGCTGCTTCTTGGACGACACGGCCTGAGACCGCTGACTCCTCTCCTCCTCCAGCTGGATCTCCAACTCCCTCACCTTGCATAAGAAAGAAAATTGTGAGTGATTTGGAGAGAGAGGAACACCTGGAACACAACACCTGTGATTCCCTCTCTCTCCTTCCTCTCTACCTGTTTGCTAAGCGCCCTCCTCTTCTCCTCTCCCTTCTCCTCGCTGGTGCATATCTCCCTCTCAAACTGAGCCTTGAGTGCCTGCAGGGTGACCTCCAGCCTCAGCCTCGAGTTCTCCGCCTCTGACAGCTCCTCCTCCAGCTCCTGCGTCTGAACTCGCAGGTTCTGGGCTTCCGTTTCTAAAGTCCTCCGGGACCGCTCCAGCTCATGGACCTAAAGCAATAACAGATATGAGGCAATGACTCACTGAGGACTGAGAAATAGCAAAGGAGCCCAAGTTGAAGATTCTTACATTTTTGCCAACATCGTCCTGCTGGTTTACAAGATGTTCCATTTCCAGACGGAGCTGCTTGTTGGACCTCTCTAGCTCTTCCCTCTGGTCCTGGGCCTCCTACGCACAGAAACACAGATAAAGATTAATAACCACAGTTGCAGATACATAACAAACGCTGTTGTCTACTCTCAGTTAGTTTACCTGCAGGGCTCGGGAAAGTGCCAGATGTCTTGTCTCCTTCTCTCGGCTGTCTGCTTCTGCTCTGTCCCTTTCCTCTGCCAGCCGAGCGCTCACCGCCTTCTCCTCTGCCAGACACTGAGGAGGGGAGTAGACAAAAGTTACTGGAAGACATTTCAGGAGGATCTAGTCAGATTAATTTGTGTGAAAGCAAAGCGATGAGGTTCGGACCTGGTCGAATTTCTTCTGCCTCTTCTCCAGGGCCGTGCAGTTCTGTCTCTCTCTCTGCAGGGCAAGCGTCATGTCCTCGATCTCCTCCCTCAGTCGCTCCCTCTGCCTCTCCACTCTCTCCTTCTCCTCCTCCTTCTGTCGCTCCCTCTGGATGGCGCTGTCCAGCTCCCTCTGGAGCTTCCTACGCGTCTCCTCTCCGGCTTCTACCGCAGTGTTCACCTCCTCCGACTGCTTACGGAGCTCTGCCAACTGCAGAGGTGGAGCAGAAGGGGGGGTTATAAATGTCATGAATATATGGCAAACTTAAATGTGAAATGTATGCATCTACTACATTTTTTACTATCTTTTTCTAATTTGTATTGAATGTGATGCTGTGGACAATGGACTGTAAAAACATAAAATCACTGATTAACATCTATTTCAAAGAGACGAAGCAGCAGTTAAACAAAGCCTGCTAATTCACCTGCTGGGTATGAGTCTGGATCTGCCGGGTCAACTCTTTGGCTCTCTCCTCTTCCTCTTCGAGTCTTTCCATCAGTCCGTTCTTCTCCTCCTCCAGAGCTCGCACCCTCGAGGCCAGAGCCATCTTTTGACGAGTCTCATCCTGCAGCAATTCCTACGAGGGAAGAAGAGACAAGAAAGTGTCTGTAGCCGTAGCCCAAAAGACAACATCCTAACATCCAGTCTGACCCCAACCCTGGTGTGTGTTTCACTTTGTTACCTTTGCATCATTCAGCTGACTCTCCAGGCTGCTGACCTCTTTGGAGAGCCGAAGGGATTTGGTGTCAGAGGAGGACAAATTGCTGGAGATAGCCTCAATCTCACACTGAATACAGGCAGAGATAAAGGTAAATTTATTAGAGCAAATACAAGAGGATCTTTTTACTGCAGAACCACTGATTTTTTTTTAAAGAAGAAAACATACCAAACAACACCTGCAACAGACAACAAATCAACGACTAAACATATTAACTTAAGGTTTAGAATCAGTGTGTTTGGATCCACCTGTAGCTTGTGCACTCGCTCTTCCCTCTCCTCCCTCTCTCGGTCAGCCTGAGCCAGTCGGGCGCTGAGCTCCTGCAGCTGACCCTCAGCCCTCTTGCGGCCTCTCTCGCTCTCTGTGCGTCCCGTTTGGAGGCTCTTGAGTTCAGACGTCAAATTCTGCCTCTCTTCCTCCAGCACTGCCTTGGCCTTCTCCAGGGACTGACGTGCCTGAAAATGTATGGTGACTCATGACGAGAAACAGTACATGTTTACATGTGCTTTTTAAAAAAATGTGTTTGTTAGTCTTACTCTCTTGCTATTGTCCAGCTGTTCCTGGAGGCCGTCTATGGCAGCGCTGTGTTTGACTCTGAGCTCTGACAGCTGTGCCTCGTGGCGGCGGGTCTCCTCCTCAACGCACCGCTGGAGGTCATGCAACTCTGCCTCCCGACGAGACCTGTGTAGACGGAAGAGGAAGGAGGTCAAAGGGGCGTTAAAAATATTCTATATTTTTTTCTAATTCTTGTGCCTTTTATTATACCGTCTTTTTTCACTCTTGATCTGACAACAGAAACACAAAAAGTGAAGTTTTGAATTTCAACATCTAAATTTTATGACAATTTATGCATCATTGACCTTAGCTCCTGCTGGGCAGCTGTCGTGTCCAGAGTGTCCTCCAGCTCTGTTCTCAAAGCCTCCAACTCCTCACCCATGTCTCGCCTCTGTTTCTCCGCTCTTTCCCTCATTCCTCGTTCATTCTCCACTTCCTCCTTTAGCTCAGACACCTGGGACGTGGCCTCCCTCAGCGCCCTCTGTGCTTCTGCGCGACGCGCTCCTTCTTCCTCCAACCTGAGAGGAACAGAGAATGACAGACAAATTGAGGGATGGGTGTAGCGTGAAAATCTATGACAGGCTTTTATTTGTGCCACTTTGTCTGTGCCATGTTGTCCTGCGCCTCACCGGCCCTGCAGGGTGGTGATTTCCTTCTCCTTCTGAGACAGACTGCCCCTCAGCTCAGCGGCCAGCATGCCCAGGTCTGACAGTTGCTCCTGGGCCTCCACCGACTCGCTCTCCATCCTCCTCCTCCACTTCTCCTGCTCCAAGCGACCCTGTTCCTCACGCTTCAGGCGTTCTGCACACAATTGTTGTAGCAACAGATCACGGATCGCAGAAGCTCAATAGTAAAATTATTAAGAGAAAGTTGGATAACAGGGAAACCACCAGTCAACTACTGATAAATTCTGACTGTGAATGACAAGGTTGGGAGCTTTGTTCTTGTTGGAGCCATAATGTAATTTTAGTTTTTAGTTTTATTTTATATAATACAGGTGACCATATGCATGTATATGCGGTTTTTGTGTTCAAACACGGGGTGGAGCATTAGCACTATAGGTAAGCTCCAGGTGAGGAGCAGCAGGTGTGTGAAGGGGAAGCAAACAGTTTTTTGACCGTGTCAGTGTGGCAGCGTTTGCATTGTGTTGAAACTGGACTTGATGAATGGAAACTTACCTGTGATGATCTATAGACTAAGCTGTTTTTTCTACCTGTGCTAAGGTGAGCATGTGCACCGATTGTGAATAAATGGATCGCCGCACTCAAAGATACACAGCGTATTGGACATTGGTTTGTTTTGCCCAGAACACGCGTCCGAACAAGTTCTCCCCGTTCGCCCCTCAGTGGCTTAAATAAATGTATTTGTTTTTGATTGAAAGACTCTACAGTACTTTTAAGTAGGAGGTTGAAGTGTATTCTTCAATCTAAATAAAAATAAAAATTTGTCTCAGCAATTCTCACAGCATAAGAACAAATCAAAAGGACTGATCACTACATAGAAAATGCAGCTACACATGTAGGTTGCCTGTGGATTGATATAGGACAGTTACCCTCTAGGTCAGCAATAACAGCCTCCTGTTTGTTCTTGAGTTTGTTCAGACTTTTGGTTTTCTCCTCTTCCTCAGTGAGCTGATCAGTCACCTCACTCAGACGCTCCTCAAACAGTTTCTTCTCCTGCTCAAAGAAAAATAACATTATAGTTTATACTGTATAAAAACATACACACAGTTACATAAAAACAAGTTTGCCATTTGACATAAAAAATAAATACCGGTAAATACATTCTGTATATATGTGGGTTGGTGTTATAATAGTTAAATAATGTTTTCTTTACCAGTCACACACCCAAAGTTTTAGTTTTTATGTGATGCCCACCTTGCTTAGTCTGTCTCTGTGCTCCACTGCGTTCAGCAGGTCAGTTTCCAGGCTCTTAACTTTGGTCTCCAAGGTGACCTTCTCCAGCAGGAGGCGCTGTCGGGCACTCTCCTCCTCCTCTAATTGCTCCTCCAGGTCCTGACAAGGGGTGAAGATTTAATAACATGCAGGGAAGGGAAAGACAGCCTTAATTTAACTTCAGTGTTCATGTTTCTAATGTTTACTTTACAGACTTTCTTCCGTTTTTATAACAAACCAAATCTGGCAGAAAACATTTTTTGTCAGTACGAGTTTCTGTTTATATATTTCATAGAGTTCACTTGTATATATACCTGTATGTTCTGCTGCATCCTCTTCTTCTCATTGGTCAGCTGCACACCTCTCTCCTCCTCCTCCTCCAGTCGACTCTCCAGCTCACCCAGCACTTCCTCCAGCTCCTGTTTCCGACTGGCCAACCTGGCCCTCATCTCCTCTGCCTCCGCAAACAGCTCTGCCTCCGCCTGCAGCTGGTCAGCCAGCACCGCCTTCTCCTCCAACAGCTAGAATGTGACAAAAAGAGGAGAAGGAGGAGTGATGAACGAGGCACTGATTCATAGCAGAGGGTTGGACAGGCAGCAGAAGGAGGTGGAGGTTTGTTTACCTGAGCATGTTTCCTGTCCAGCTCTGTGTAGTTCTGCTCTACTTGGTTGAGATTCTCCTTGGCCTTCTGGAGCTGGGCTTCCCTCACCTGGATCTCCTCGTCTTGCCGGGTCACCTGCAGCAGGGGCTTCACCTGGTAGGCACAGAACAAGGAAAAACATGAAAAAAAGTCTGCACACTATAGCTTCTTTAAGTGCAATTTATGAGTGATGTTTCCAATTAATGCTCTTCTTCAGGTTTAATTATACATACAGAGACGTGTGTTGTTCATGTTTTCATCTTCTATTAGTCCAGTGTCTGCCTTAAATGGTATTTGGATGTGTGTGACTACTATTCATTGTGGCAGAGAACAAGTGTCAGAGGTCAACCTGAAGGACGTCCCCATTCCTGCATCCTCTATGATTTTATTTCCAGCATTGGGCTGATTTTTATTTTTCTGTCTTTTGTCAAAGATTTAAAGACATATTGTTTCTATTGCCAGGTTTGATATCTAGTCCAGGGCCTTTGCCTTGGATAATAATTTTGCTTGTTTTGAGCTGGCATATGAGATGTTACCCTTCCTGCACCAACTAGTAATGAATATCTCTCTTTCTATATTTTTACTCACAAGTTTTTGCTTTATAAGTGTAACTAAAAGAAACTAAATCAAAGTTTAAAAACAAAAACATTTCAGCCATGTCAGTGATCACTTACAGACTGAATCTTTGTTTATTTCACATCTATGCTGTAACGTAGTTGTGTGCACAGTACCTTGGTGAACAGCCGCCACCACTGCCAGTTCCTGAGTTTGAGGTAAGCAGCACAGTTCCTCTGCATCACTCTCAGAGCGCTCAGCTGCTGCTGCTTCTTCATAAAGGCTCTGAGATGTAATGAGAATGAAACTCTTCTTTACCCACAACAAACCACAATTAAAAACTCTGAGCATTAAGTAAAATATATACTCTCGCTAGACTACATCAGAAAATAACATCTTCAGGCATTTGACAGAAACAATTTAATGACAGATTTGGTTTAACTCCCTTTCTATCCTGTGCTCCAACTTCCTACTAACATTTACATTGCTAAGTGAGAGGTCAGTACTAACACCGAGTCACAACAACATATTGTTTTTTTAAGCACAAAAAGTGAATGACAAAGCAATTTTATTAGTCAAGGCCATGACTAGAGACACTTTTGCATTTTGCATCTGCATGTTTTCATGCAGTCTTTTTCAATGTTTTTAATGCATTATGTAATCTCTTTGAATTGCCACGGTGAATGAAATGTGCTATACAAATAACATTTTCATTCCTTATTATTACAGATTAATAAAACAATTAATCAATTAATATACATTTTATATTTTTTTAATTACTAATCTAATTAGTTGGCCTCCATTGTAAAAATCGAACTTTATTATTAATGTTGTTTACAGGCTTCCATAGTCTGTGCCAAATACCTATCAAAGGTGATGCAATTTTTCAGTCACTGATAGGGGCTGACAAAAGTTTAAATATTGATGCTCCTTTAAGAGTGAAATACAAAACTGCGTCCTAAACAGCAGCAAGTGAATACTCCTTACAGAGAGAGCAGTACAGTGTTAGATGTTTCCGTCATACCCCCTTCTCTCTCTCTGCTAATGTTTACTCTTAGTAAATACTAAGAGTACTTACTTGCGTGCGAGGTAGCCTCTGGAGACGCTCTGGAAACGTATGATGGTGTCGGTGATCTTCAGGTCTCTTTCTTCTTCTAGGTGAGCCAGGACTCCAGCTCGGAAGAAGACTTTACTCTGACCCACCCTAAACAGGTTGTGATCCAGTTCGAGAGCTCTGATCTAAGTGAGGAAACAAATGTCCAGTTAACAGCGACTTGAGATTTCCACATTTTCAATTATAATACAGTATGTTGTTTTTTTGCAGCTCCTGAAAATGACTCACCATCAGTTCTGATGCCTGTTTGCCATCCATGAAGGCACGGGGGATAGCATTAGGAGTCAGGATCTCATATCTGGAAGACAAATGTAATTTGGTAAGTGTGTCTGTTTAAGACACATATCTGAGGTGGTGTAAAAAGAATCATTACACGGTGCCAGAGAGAGAGAGAGAGAGAGAGGGAGAAAAAAAGGACAGATGGTTATGACAGTCTCTTCTGTGACACACACCTTTGTCTGAATTCTTGGAATGGGATGCGGTTAGGGAAGCCTTGTCTGCAGATACGGATCCCCTCCAGAACTCCATTACACCTCAGTTGGTCTAAAACCAGGTGGGGGGAAAGCTTACCTGCCTGAGAGAAAAGTGAAAAGAATGGAAAATTGATTTCATTTAAGACATTTCTTCCTTCCAGATCTGCTTTCTTGTCTGCTCTGATTTAAAGGTGTCCACATGCCTATCCCTCTCCCCCTTGTCTTGCCTCCCCATGTCTTACCTTCTTCTCGTGGTTGGGGATGATGCAGCGGAGGAAGTTGGGGTTGGTGTTCCTCAGCGTGGCCATCAGCTTGGTGAGAGACTCCTTGTAAAGTTGACCGACGGTCCTGAACATTCCCTTCTTCGTCTTCAGTCCTGCCGCTCCAAACGTGACCGGCCCGCTGTTGTCTCCTGACGACACCTGGTCCAGACCCACGATCCTGTCCACTGGAGGGAAACACAGAGCGGGGTCTCACTTCCTGCAGCCAGTGTCACTTTAGCGGAGTGAAGGGAGTGGGACTGTTAACTGTTGCTAGACTTTGTCATAGCCATACAATGGCACTATGATTTCACACCTGCTTTCACATCTGCTATCAAGTCTCTGGACAGATGATATCAGATGGTGGACAATGGATTTGGAGCTCATTAGAGATGCAATCATATGGTTATTTGCACACTCACATCGGCCATTAAGATACACATACACAGTCTTACAACAGTGCAGGTGTGTAACAGGTTTTCTAGCCAAATCTTAAACATGTCTGAACAGGCATGACCTACAGGTTTGTCTCTCTATTATCAAAAAATAATACCATGATGATTGATTCTGTCCCTGATTTGACAGTTATATGGAGTGATATACTGGTAGACAGGAGTCATGAAATTCTACAAACAGCCCAATATCTACATATCTAATAACACTATTAGACCGATACTGAGGTTGCTATTCAAATGTTAGTACTGTATGCTAATATGTTGCATCTCTAGAACTCTTTGAGGATCACATTTCTGCCTGCACACGGTTGGTTTTCATGAAACCACTCCAGTTGTTGCGCAATTCTGATGTGATCCTGATTGTGCAATTTGTGACTAATCGAGAGCATGCTGCTTTCTACAAAACCAAGGCAAATCACAAAAAGCTACATCACACAAGCACATCACTAAAAGCAAAAACTTGGTGAAAGAGCAAAGAAAGAACCATTGAGCTAACAGCATGGTGACAATATGATACAAGAATTAACTATATGTAACATGATGCAACATTACAGAAAGAATATCAACTAAAAAGGAATAAAAAGTGACACAAAAGGCACACAACAACCAAAAACTGGGCAGACAGAAAACAAAGGAGTGATGTAAGCAGAGGTGGGAGTGAGGAATGTCAGTGTGACACACAGAGGAGGAGAGAAACCTACTGTCGGAGCCATTGGCCTGTAGTGTGGCATAGGAGTCAAAGAAGTACACACGAGGAAGCGTTTGAATATCTGATGCAGGAAGAAGGAAGCGCAGGGAGAAAGATCAAGGGAAGGAAAGAGATGAGCACCAAATTAGTGAAGAGGGAAAAGAGAAGAACAAAAGGAAAAAGGGAAAAGAGCAAGCAAACACAGGAGAGAACAAGAAGGTAGAAGAACAAGAGATGAGCAGACAGTGAGATAGAGTAGTTGAATGATAGAGAAGGAGAAGGGAGAAACTGTTAGTACATTTTGCACCTGAAGGCTTCGTTCTTTATATTTGACAATCTTGAAAAAAAAAAAATACAGGTTATGACAACATCTTTGTTTTTCAGTTTAAAGGATATTTTACACACATTTTTACAGACCGCACACATAAGTTAAAGGTTCGCTGTACATGGCAGTGAATGAAAGAGAGTAAATCAGACTCACCTTCCTTCCAAAGCTCTGAAACAAAATGATCGGACGACTGGTGGAGAAGAGACGCTACGTTGTCGTTCAGTGGATCCATGTTCTTCACCAGCCAGTCATCGGCCTTATAATTCACCTAAGAGACATGACAGAGGGCGGGGGACATTTTTGACTTAACATTTAGCTTTGCATGGGAAAGATGACAGATGAGGAAGATGTGGGAAAAAAAAGTGATTGGATACCTTGCCAGCATAGTGAATGATAGAGAAGTCAGCTTCCCCGCGTGGCTGCTTTGATCGGAAGAATTTTGGATGGCTGCCTTGCTCTGCAGACAGCTTCTCCACAAATGACCGGTCGGTTGCCCGGGGGAACCAGCACTCTTCGTCCAGCAGGGCCAGAACACCAGGCGGGTGGGTCTAACAGGGGAAAAGCATTTATTGTGTGATAAGGGAGCAGAGTATGTGTTGGCATGTTTGTATCCATATTCCTTTATTCACTTTCATTCCTACATCTGTAGATGTGGTTCAGTGTGGTGAACCGAACAGGTTCTATGGGTCATAGGTTGAAGTTGCAACCTAAACGGTATCATGGTATTTTCCTACAATCACCAAACAACGCACATCATTTGTATGTAAATATGGACTGTCAGCATCTATATTCTCCAACAGGCAACAACAGCAACAGTTTTTTGTGTGTACGTACTGGTTTCTCAATGAGGTCAATGCAGGGCTGTAAGTCCAGGCCGAAGTCGATGAAGTTCCACTCGATGCCCTCCCGTTGGTACTCCTCCTGCTCCAAGATGAACATGGTGTGGTTGAAGAGCTGCTGCAGCTTCTCGTTGGTGTAGTTGATACACAGCTGCTCGAAGGAGTTTAGCTGCGGAGGAGAGAGGAGAGATTTAGGAAAGCCAACAAAGACCGATTAAATCCTTGATTCATATAATGTAACCTGTAGAAGAACATGCAAACAGTTGTGTTTGAGAGGACATTACACGGATTACAAACCACAACACGAAATGCTTATGATGCTTGCCCAAACAAAATACAAATTCTGACCAGCGCTCACACGCACTTGAAAAATTACTTCACCACAAAGATTTCAGAACAAATGGTCAGTTAAGTCCACCATCATCCCTTATGTTAAATTTGAACAAATCCCCTTCTGCAGACAAACAAGCCATAATCACATTAACAAACCTGGAAGATTTCAAATCCAGCGATATCAAGGATGCCAATGAACGAGGCTCCTTGTCTTTGTCTGCGGTCCAGAGCTCTGTTGATCCTGTGGACCAGCCATCTGAACAGACGCTCATATGTGGCCTTTGCCAAGGCCTCAACAGCAAAGTCAGCCTAGAGGAAGAAGTATACACTGTTTGCTACACACCACAGGTACACATTTTTATCTGCATGAATACAAATGTCCAAGTGCCTAAAATCTGACCTGTTCTTTCGTCTGGGCCTTCTGCACATACTCTCGACCCACTTTGATCCTTGGAGTGAGGATGGCCCGAGTGAACTCCAGCACATTGATGCCAAGCAGGTGGCACAGTTTCTGAGCAGCTGTGTTATCAGGCATTGAGGCCTGGTCGTGGTTCTTCTCCTTCATGAAGGAAATGTTCCCAAACTGGAGCACAGCAGAGATCACCTTAAGCATGGCTGAGGAGAGGTAAGACAGGGAGAGGGAAAGTGATTTATAGCAAGGATCAAATATGCAAAAAACCCCTACTTTTTCTATCGTCCCATTTCTTACATATTTTCTCCTCTGGGTTGAAGCCCATTATACCCATGGAGTCCATGGTCTGGGTGAAGTTCTCTGAATCGCTCTGACCAGGAACGGGGATGGACCCTCCAGTGAGAAAGCGGTACTCATCAGCAGTTCCTAAGAGCAGGTCAGCTAATAATCGGAATAAAAAAGATGAAACAGAGAGACAGATTTAAGTGGAAAAACATAAATTACTACAGGACATAGATAAATAGTAGTAGGGCATTTCACCATAATAACATACAGTTTGTTATGTGGTATAGCAGTATTTCATCATCACACTTTGGTCGACCTTTGGCTCACCTCTTGTCTCCTCTGAAGTTCCACACAACATCTGATAAAAGATGTGGAACGTCCTCTCATCTTTGGCCTGGCGAGTGGCTCGGGACTTTTCAAGGAGGTCTGGATTTATATGGTCATGGACATATACAGACAAAACTAGCAATCATCATACTTTTATCCTGGTCTACCTCTAGTGATTTAGCCTTTTAAAATCAGTATATATACCATATGATAATTAATATACATTTAAACCTTGAAAGATGTAAATTTTTACAAATGAACATCCTACAAGCAAGTACTCTGTAAAAGGATACAGGTTTCAATGTTGGCACCAACAATGTACCCTGCCACATCAAAATTAATGCGGATGAATTTACCCTGAAGAAGAAGAAAAAAATGGTTAAAGTGATGATAGTGATGATAGAACTTAAAGAGGTAATAAATCTGTTTGTATCTAGTCTGCTCTTACAAATCTGGAGGAGTTGTCGTTCTTGACAGTCTTTGCGTTGCCAAAGGCCTCCAGTATGGGGTTGGCCTGCAGCAGCTGTCTCTCCAGCTCGCCCTGAGATGCACAGGAGATGTTAGATCAGCTTCACAGCACTACAAAGATAACAACCTCAACAAAAGACTTCTATAGGGCCTGTCTACTAAAATGCACCATTTAATCCTGCTCTCTTTGGAGTAACTACTACTACAAAAAAAGCATGACTCATCCTTACAGAGCAGTGACACAAAATGGTGTATTTCAGAGCCCAAACTAGCATCCACAATACACACCATACCCCGAGCCAGGAACAAATGATTCTCAATGTCACTAAGAGTAATGGTCCCTCATTAGTTGAGCAATCAATAATAAGGGCATCAATCATGTTTCACACTTAGTTTGTTAAAATCTAATCTTCTACGTTATTAAAAGGCAATTCTCCAGAAACCAACTAATACGAGTCAATTGAGAACCACTGTTGTAGAAGAACAAGGCCAGAGGGAAGCTGCAGCTTTATATGCTAACATCACACACATGCTACATAGAGGCCGATTCTATCTAGCTGCAATGCATTACTGCAGTTGTCAGACTGCCAGTGCAGCAGCTGTTGATGCAGCATCAGCAGCATGATGGGGAGTTAAGTGTGTAAACTTGTTTCTTTGCTAAACACATACACACAGAAGGATGGCTGCAGCGACACAGTCACTCCCACAAGCAAATCTGCACTCATTCAGCATACACACATACTGTGCAGTTTGAGTGACTAAAACCACCTCTAGAGCAGAAATGCCTCACAGTTCTACAGGCAAGTAGACACCTGTGGCATTTTCAAGTCATTGGGAATGGGAAGCAAACCCTCAGGCCACTGAGAGGAATAGAATAAAACGTGCCAAAGCTCTGATTTCTCTGTATACATCAAGAGAATCATATCAGCTCCGGTAAATACTCAAGATGGGAAGTTTCAAGTCTACAAAATGTGACCCCCAATAAATAAACCCCAAGTTGTCTCATTAATTTCATACTCACATAGTGCATACTCTGACGAGTTGTGGGAAAAAAGGATTTTAGTGGGGAATGGATGGATGGATGGGCGAACATATGGATGGGATAAACAAAAAAAAGGACAAATAAGACAACAATAACAACAACAAACAAATGAAAACAAACAAGCAAAATCAAGAATACTGTACAAGGCTTGACTGTTATGAGGAACCACATCAGTACTGGCAGTTAAAGGCTAAATGTTCTCTCTCTGTTGGTTAGTCAGCATGATTGTAGAGTTCATTAAGCAGGAAATAGGACAGGACAAGAGCGCAGGCCACAACATCAGGATAGAGTGAACTCACCCTGTTCGCCAAAGTACTGCCTCTTGTTAAGGACCTAGAGCCATCCATCTGAACATGCAGGAAATAGAGAAGGACAAAGCAGAAAGGAGAGAATGAGGGGAAACAAGTGCAGGCAGGAAGGAAGGTGAGGAAAAATGCTGAGAAAATGTAGAAAAGAGGACTGATTCTCAGGAAAAAAAGCCCACTCCAAGTGAGATAAGATTAAATTAATAGTACCTGCAGGAAAACCATCAGATCAGCCAGTATAAATAGGTAAATATGGGTGATTGAGGCTCAGTAAATTGTGATTGGACTGGGGATGAAACAGAGAACAGCAGCTCTGAACTAATTAAATCACCACTGAAACACCGCATTAGGTTCAAGGACTACTTCAACATTTTGGGATATACTGTATGTTTAGTTGCTTTCTTTCAGAGCGTTATGAGAAGATTGATAACACTCTCATGGAGAAGGGAGGCAGTTAGCTTATCTTAGCATAAAGCAGGATAAACAGCTAGCCTGGTTCTGTCTAAACTTCAAAAACACACCTACCAGCACATCCAAAGCTCACAATCCAACCTCACTGAGGCTGGCTGAACTCATTTTTACATTTCTGTTTGTGTATAATTTAAACAAACAAGACAAAATGTGTTAATTAGTGAGCTTTATGTGTGTTGGTAAGCATTTATTTACTTTGCACAGAGCCAGGCTTGTTGTTTTCCCCTACTTCCAGTCTTTATGCTTAGTCAGGCTAATCGCTTCCTGATTCCAGATCTGTGCTCAATATTCCACACAGACACAAGATTGGCATCTGTATTCTCACCCAACTCTGATAGAAAGTGGATAAGCATTTTAGCATGCAGCCAAGTACGATACACCTTTGCATCAGTGTTATGAATCATCTTCCTTCTGTACATTACTGTAATATGAACACCAATCTGCTTATCCTCTACAGCTGCATCCTACTTGATATTTCTGTTCCTCATCTCTGATCTGTTTCTGTATCACTTATCCATCTCTGTTGTTTCCCTTCCGTTTCATTCTTAATGCTCATAGAAGGCTCTTCTTTTCTGTGCATGTTATTTTTTCACCTACTTTTCTTTTATTCTTACTTCTGTGGTGCCTCAACTGCAACGTACCTGTACAGCTTCCTTGTTCCTGCCCAGAGTGCCGCCCTTATGGGAGGAGGCAACATGAGCCAAATACTGAATGACTTTCTTAGTGTTCTCTGTTTTACCAGCTCCAGACTCGCCTCTGGAATACACACAAGCACATACACACATAAGAAAAAGAGTAAGGAGCACACATATGTAAAATATATTCCATTCTCTTTACAAAACGGTCCATCTTAAACACATATGCTCTCACTTATGAATGGTGTATATACAAGCATTTTAAAGAGAGAGAACACACAGGAAGAAGTGGCCAAACGCACATTCATCACCCCAGTAAATATAGAGCCCATGCAGTGCATTCAAAGCCACAGGTCTAAACAGAAAGCAGGTGTGGAGGAGGCAGGCTATGTCAGTATTGTTGCTTTTGGAGAAGAACAAAGGAACATGAAGTAAAAATAGAAGCTGTAAAAGATCTAAAAGAAGACGTCTTGTCCCAAATATGCCAATTCCAGATGAACTTAAAGTGGGATCCTTGACAATGACAGGAAGAGTCTGGCAGGAAGACATGATGGCAAGGGAGACGGATGGACAGGTAGGTTGACAAACCAGGGGTACAAACAGGCTGGAAGATGCATTCCCATTAAAGGCCTGACGTTATTGCTTAGATGTGAATTTTCTGTCCTGATTCTTTAAATTCATGTTTAAAATGGCCCACATAGCACATCAGTGTGAACATTAATATGTCCTGGACCTGCATATTCAGCACCACATGGTACACATGCAAGACAATTAATCACGGAACTCGATGAAATATGGAAGTATGGTTACGTTTCCAATATTCTCCGTTTACACAACTGAAGAAAAAAAATCTGATTTGTGCCACATCAAAACATCTTATCTGATCTACATTTGCAATTGTATACATATGGGCATGGCGGCACCAATACACGAAAATGAAGACGCATGAAAGCACACCGGGTACATACATGCACAGACACACACACCCACAGAGGCAGACATCGTCCATGTCAAACAAGTTACAGAGCATTCACACACAGACACACCGGCATCCTACAATAGGCTACTCACGTGCAGAGGATTGACTGATCTTCTCTGTCTGTGGATCAAAAAAAACAATGTGAAGACAAATTAGAGATTGATCAGACAGACAGACAGCTTGATTTTATTACTTATTTTTATTTTCTGAATTTTTAACTGACAAGAAAGCAAATTCATCATCAAACAGCTACCAGGATCACGACTCTCTTTGAATGTCTACGCATGCTGACATATGATTCCTCAATATAACACACTGTAAGGTGTAAGGATGAGTGAGGAGCTCATCTAAGGTTGGCTTGTGTTACACTGAGCCTCAACCCCAACTAACCAGGCATAAAGAAGCCTCTGCAGGGACTCTCACACCTCTAACTTTGATGGCTAATACATTCCTACAGATGGTCTTGCACTAGCCCTCTGACTGTGCACTGACTCTTGGCATGTCAGTCAGTATTGTAGGGAGAAGCAGATGACCAGCTGAACTGGTCTCTCGAGGCTGCCAAACCACACGACACTGGTAGTGAATGTGTGGACACTGTTCACAAGATCACTTGTACTTCTACCACACGCTCAGTCTAAAAGAATTCATACTGGTCCTACAGGTTCACTGTGGCAACACACCTACAACCTACCCTGAGGGCGGTGTGGGGTGGCACATACATAGACACAGAGCCTCATCTGTTCTGTCCTGTTATCTCAGGAAGACACCCTGAGGCAGAGACATTGCTCAATCAGCCCTTAGCTGCTTTTAAATGCTGGGAATTCTCTCTGTCTTGTCTCATGAAATCAACATGACGCAAAAGGCTGTCATGCACTGTTGTCGTTACAAGTATAATATGTGGTTACTATCATCACTGCAATGAATAAACACTATGCCAGAATCTATTTGTCACAAGGAGTGCCACACCTACAAATTTGTGTTGCGAAAAATACCATCTTGCCTAATTGTTTTCACTTTTTGATAACAGGCACAAGTCAAGAAAAACACCACACCTTTACATAGCTTTCACACAGTGGCTTAGCGAGCAAAGATCACAGACATGATTCAGTACCACGTTCCAGGCCAGCTGAGCTGATAGCACATGTATGGGTTAGGTGTAGTGTCAGAGTTAAATCATGGGTAAGAGGTCACAGATAGTGAAGAGTACCTTGTAGCATGCTGCGATAGGCGGCCTCTGATATGGCGTAGATGTGAGGGGGCATCTCGTGGCGTTTCTTACCCCTGTACATCTCCACGATGGACTCTGTGTAGATGGGCAGGTTCTTGTACGGGTTCACAACCACACAGAACAGCCCGGAATATGTCTGGAAAAACGCACACAACAGACAGATTTACATAGACCTTACCCTTCTAGTGCAGTCCATGCCTTTCAATTCACAAACATTTAGGATAAATCTGCATAATTCTGTTTGATAACCGTGTCTTTTTTCAATATCTATATGAATATGTATAGCACTCTTTGCAAATGCTCATACACATGACTTTTCAGGTTTAATAACTGCAGGATTAGTATATTCTTATTAAACTATTGCTTCAGCAGAAAGTACAGTAGTAAACCAAAATGGGTGTCAAGTGCACAGTGCAGCTTATGTCATTGACTTAGTTCTCCCCGAATTCTTATTGTGACACAGCTAAACAGGACACCTTATCTGAACATTTAGCTGTCAATTAAATCGATTTCAGTCAGTTAAACAATCAGTCATCTGTCACATAAAAAAACACATAAACATGATCACATAAAACAAATGTATAGAATCAGCACAAACAGACTCCTGCACCGGAGCCCACAGCTCTACATGTGAAGATATTTGTAGTTCATAAATGTATCAGTTCATTCAAAAAGGAACATTTTGGCTGATGTAAATGCAGCCAGTGATTGTATTTTTTAACATTGTGTCAATTCACAACCAGACGCATATTGTGTTGCTATACAGTATGTATTGTAACACGTCACTCACAGCTAACCCGGCTCCTCTCTGTCCATCTTTCAATATTTCCTCATCCATTATTCATCCCATTAATAGGCACCTCAACTAAATTTAATTGCCTATATATTGTTTTACTTTAAATGCATACACTAAACGCTTCCTGCATCCATACATAGTTACATCATGACTTCCATTCCCATCTACCCTATCCTCCTCATATCTTTACTGCAGGAGAAACTGGAGATGCCTCCAACTGCCACCACACGCGCGCGCGCACACACACACACACACACACACAGAACAACTCTGTAAACTGACTCCTCACCTCTCCTACCACCCTGTATCAGTTACACAAGAGATGCCAGAGGAGCTCACCGCTAACACATTCATGTAGACAACATCACAGACTGAATGCGCGCCCACTCTTGCATGCATGTGAACATGTGCACTGGTGTGAGAACTGTGTCCCACAGACACATTATTAGTTATATACTTTGAATTCATTATTTTGAGCACTCACATAGATCAAGCCAGAGTAGTATCTTTCTCTCAGGTTGTGCAGCACTGAGGCTTCATTGAGGCAGGTGAGGTCAGCCATGTCCTCCACTTTACTGAAGCGCGGGGGGTTCATCCGCTGCACCTCCTCCCTGGACAGAGTGATCCGCCGCTGGCTGTCCGTCAGCTCAACCTCCACCTCATCACCACGCTCCTCCCGAATACTGGCCGACTGGGGGTAGAAGGAGAGAGAGGGGGTTAACAAAGACAGAGTGGGAGATGGAGGAAGAGAGAGTTTCTGTTCAGTGCGATAGAAAATACTTTAAAGTTGCTGGAGATAGGTGAAACACCACAGTAAACATCACCACTGAATTCATTGTCATCAGCATCAAGAAAAGAAATCAATCCTAGAATAAATCTGAGAATAATCAATCAATAAAAATCGATCTCATGAAAATGGTTCTTGCATTTAAAAGGATGCCAGTCTGAATCCTCTCAAAGTCTTAAATCTTGGAGGATGCATCTTCTTTTGATGCACCAATAATGAAGAGCACAGTTTCCGCACAGTTATTAGTCATTCTCACAAAAGTTTGGCTAAAAATAAAACCACAAAGAACGGAATCTACGCCTACCTAAATCTTAAAGTTTAATTAAAAAAATTGTAAAAATAAAAATATTGCTAGTTTTATTGTAGATTTGTAGGTACTAGGCTATAACACACAGAAAACTCTGGTCTATTTCTTTAACTCCGCAGTAAACCAGCTGGCTTGCTTTTAAAATACAGCAATGATTGAAAGTACATTTGTTAAAATGTTTGTCAGAACCAGCTCCAGTGAGCTTTGGAGTATGAGTGGTCATTGTATTTGACAGCAGACAAAAATAGATGGAGACAGACAGAACATGGATGAGAGGAGCCCTCTTGTCTTGCTGTTGGCCTTGTACTTCTGGGACAGGAAGTAGAGAACTCTGGCTCTGACCAGGTCGCAGGACTCTGCTCTGTTTTATTCTCTCTGCTACTTCACATGCACAACACACAAAATATGTGGATGTCTGTGTTTGCCTGTGTGTGGGCATATATTAGTCACAGATTGAACTACAAGCTCACAATATGAAACTGTATGAAAGTGT
The DNA here is from genome assembly GCA_037974645.1 of Hollardia meadi. Taxonomy (NCBI): domain Eukaryota; kingdom Metazoa; phylum Chordata; class Actinopteri; order Tetraodontiformes; family Triacanthodidae; genus Hollardia; species Hollardia meadi. Next base: position 205,844 of record JBBPCS010000064.1, on the reverse strand, counting down.
GTCTCTCTGTGTGTTATACTGTATGAATGTGTTTATTCAGTGTGTGTGTGTGTGTGTGTTTGTGTCCAACAGAGCCATTCTCAGATCATGAGTGTAAAATGAAGTCAGTGTCTCTACAACTGCCTCTTTAACATTAGGAGGCTGAAGGAGAGTATTGTTCTATTCATAGAGCTCTCTATGAAACCAGTGCAGCAGAGAGAGGGAGACTCAGAGATAGGACATCGAATTCATATGTCACATCCTACAATATTCGCCAATGAAAATGTTTAATGTGCATTATGCAAGTACCAAGAAAAAGTGGAACAAATTAATATAATGACATACGGTACATGACAGTCATAAGGCCTAAATGTGTTAGAAAGCATTACAAGTCACATTAAAGAATCTAACAGGACAAAGAAAAGCATGAAAAATAGGGCATTGTCATGGGGATAAAAACCTCATAACATATGATAACGCATAGCCTACATGCATACAAAGATGCACACACACCTTATGCTGCTTTGCCTCACCTGTTTGACACACCTTCAGTCAAAGGCACACACTTGGGGCTAATTATTTACCAGAGAATTAAAACTTAGATAATGTGAAACAGGAATGTGAAAACAAGTTGTAAAAATAACTTGCATTTAGCCCCGAAATTCAACTTGTTGAAGCTCTTTAAATTCGGTGTGATTTGAATTGGATGTAGGTGCTTGTTGGAAACAAAAAATAAAAAGTTGTCCGTTTCGGACAATATTGGCTCACCTCAAAGCCATGCTTCTCTGACGGCACCCACACCAGCCTCTTGGCTGCCCAGTCGGCCTGGCTGGCGGCGGAGAACACAGCGTTGGAAGTGGGTGACGCTGGTCCCGCCCCCGATGACAGGAAGCGGGTGACATCGTTGGCACCGCCCCCCGTTGCCCTGGACATGGTTCTGCTGGCACTGAGTGAGACACAAAAAAGGGGACAATAAAAAGTGAGCCTGTGTTGAGACATTTTTTTAAATCACAGGCTTTGTGTCTTGTGGGAGGGTTAAAACTGGAGCACTGTGGGCGATGCAAAGGACTGACGGACAGTGACATTGATGTGATTCTATGCCGAGGCACATGCACACACTTCATGCGCACCCACCCACACAGAAAAGGAAGAGCAGTAATAGCACGTAAGTAGCATGCAGGCAATATCCAGTTGAGATTGGGTCCGGGATGGCCTAATTGAAAGATGCAGCAAATCAAGAAGAAGGGAGTAAGAAAGACAGAGAGATTGGTGGGTGGAGGGGTAGAGGGAGGGAGGGTGGAGGAAGAGCGAGACACATCAATCGACTGAGTAAACTGACATGACAGTGCAAGGGGGAGGGATGGCGAGGGAGAAAGAAAAAGGGTGAGATAGCAGTGAGGAAAGAGGATTGGAATGGACTGAATCTATTGGAAGAAAATGTAGGATCCTTCTACTACAGGCCACTGGACTCAGCAGAGATGGAAGTCTAGTGAGGTCGTCACTGACAACCAGCGAAGCCAAAATATATCCTGTGAAAGATGAGGTGACAGTAGCTAGAAGTGGTTACTACTCTGAAAGACGAAGGCAATCTCCAGTCAGAGTGACTGTAGTACTACGATAGTTTTTTTTTTTTAGATTTGCTCTGACAACTAAGAAATAATGCGCAGCAGTGATTCCGTGAGAAAAGTTCTCTTGGTGGAGTCTGAAACTTTCCACTGAGGTCAGTAGGAATGGCATTGTTTCAGTCCAGGATGGGCTGCCAACAGACAGAAAATTAATCAGCTCTATTTTCAGAATTGATTAATGATTTAAGGACTTTTTCACAGAAATATGAGAAATATTTACTTGGTCCAGCTTTTCAAATGTGAATATTCTCTATTCAGTCTTCTACAACTGTGTGATGGTAAACAGAATTTTTGTGCGGTTTTAAATAGTCAGACAAAAGAAGACATTTAAACACCACCAAACAATGAATCAAGAAAATAATTGAAATACCTGTACATGCAGCTAACAATCAAATTAACAGAATATTTACATAGAAACTAGATAGAACCCAGTCTTATTTTTTATTATTATTTATATTGAAGCAAATTACTTATCAGCTCCTCCATCTTAATTTGTATTCTGGACTGGAAAGGCAGTTCTGTAATGTTAGGTTCTTCTCATTCTATGGAATTTGATGACATGAATTTCATGTGGCAACTAAGATAGAGATACAACTAAGGAATGACACCCTTCAACCAGCTGGAACTAACTCAATTGTTGATAGATTGACGATCTGTTTGATTGAATTATGAGATAGCTGGTGAAGCATCGAAACCAAAATTAAGTGTCACAGATCATTATGATAATCAAAATTAGGCTTTATGGAGGAATGAGCTGACACACAGTCCTCTTAAGTAACCACAGGGAAGAAAGCTTGCTTGAGTTGGAACAAATGTCAACTTAAGTCCGACAGGTAGGCTATTGTGCCGGCCTGTATAGTGTGAGTGTGTGTGTTAACTATTAGGCGTCTCCATGCCTCAACAGGTATGTCATCTGGCTTGATTCCTGCAATGCATCTCAGTCTGTTTTTTTCTGCTCTGTCTGTTCATGACAGGGCCTGGTCCCCAACCCTGCCTCAACCATAGCTGTTAATCCAATACGACTCTGGGTGTGGAGTAAACATATTAACAAAAGACTGCACCACCCAGCCACTCAGTTTGGAAATATGCGATTCCTCAAATAAAAACTGGGTGCATCTGTTTGTTTAGGACTGACAATAACAAAAATATTGAATATTTTTCTCATTCTTAAATGAAAAGACCAAAACCAACCAACCACCCACCACTTTCTGTCTTCTCTACCTTGTTTGCTGCACTCAGTTCCTAGCCCATTTGTTAGCGAATATTCTCAGTAAAATAATTTAGTACTTTAGTGAGTATTAACCTCATCAAGTATGTGTGTTGTGTGAATAATTTACAGTATCCATGCCCATAGTAATGATCAATGTGTTTTAAATAGTTTTTTGGCAACAGTGAAAGTCAATGTACAGAAGAATGACCTGTATATCAGGTTTTGTCTAAAAAGGCAGTACTTCATCATCATTAGCTATTCAATGTTGGTTTCGGTCATTTTATTGGTTTTGAATTAATTTGCCAACAAACCGAAAAAGAAATCAAGGCTGTTGAGTTACACTTCCAAGATGAGAATAACTACATTATCCATTATAGTAAAAAAAAAAGGGTCATAGTAATCCGATATCATTTGTTATGACCAACTCTCTGTCCTATGAGCATCTGATCCATACAGCTCAGCCACATTCCCAAATCAGCTCACTGAGGAAGGCTTTGCCGAGGCTATAGCTGCACTGTAAGATGCAATGTAATAATGAGTCTCCTAAAGCACCACAGTCTTTACTCACACCCACACACTCCCACACACACACATACACCTCACAGGTTGTCGCATTACAGCCTGGACTGACCAGCGAACTGCAGCAGCTGGAGTTGCCCAAACCTGACTGCTCTCCACCATAGCAACACCCCGAACACTAAGCAGCAGCCCGCAGACAATACCTTCAGAGTTTCAACTGAGGTCATTCACTGCGGGGGGTCTTGTGTTCTATGTGTGTGTGTGTGTGTTTGTGTGTGTTTGTGTCCTGCGCGTGATTGCGCGTGTGTTAAATGGGCGGGGGAGTCGGAGACGCCTTTTTGTCAGCTTTCATGCGAATTGCATCGGTGATGACATTGTGGCATCTTTAGCAGACAGCGGGGACAGGTGACAATATTAAGCCACTGGCTATGATAATTACAGTGCGGCTGCAGACCAGCACAGCTGCGGCGTGACCCCTATAAATTAGCTATCTACATTTTTTTTTTAGGACTGAAGCTCCAGCACAAAAACTGACTAAGGGAACCACACCTTCAGCATGAAACATGAACAATCACATGGGCCCCAGCCTTTAATTGACTCTGTGAATCGCATGTGTGTGGTTGCCACAAAACCAAGCCATTTTCACTGAGTCTAATAGCTAGATATTAATATTTTATTGCACACAGATCACAGAAGACCTATAACTTAGAATTATATGGGTCGAAATCCCTTATAATATGTCCATTAGACAGACAGTTTTCCTTAGCCAGGCTAACTCGATGTAAGCCTTTCTACGAAGACGTATGAAGATCAAACCAGTATGAACGCCTCTAGTCCTACTAGCGTTCCATTTGTACGCGTTATATCGCCGCATTTAAACCAACCTAGCGGGGTTAGCCAGTTCCCCTGAAATATGATACATTCGGGATATTAAATTGGCTATTTGTGAGTTGGATTAGGGTAAAGTCAATTAAATATCTCACCTTCAGGCTCCGCTCTGAGTCGTGGATAAGGCGGCGTTGCGAGAAGAACCGGGGCGAGGCTGTTTCTTGGATAGTTTCCTGCCTGATAGGTGTGTAGCCTACCGCATATGCGGCTTTTATCATTGCACAGCTCCTCTGAAGCCGCACTCACACTCCACAGTGAGAATAAAATAGACAGAGAACAGTGAGGGCAAGTCAACGGCTTCAGTACAGGAGAGGGGCTTCCTGCTAGAGGACCAATCAGATATGAGAAAACGTCTTTTAGTCAGGCCTCGGAGAAAAATAACTCCAATAAAAATCTACAACCGAGCAGTAGACCCGCCTCATGAATGCGACGGAAACTTTACGCCCCAAAGCTGGCAAGAAACAAGCGAGGTGGCGAATGGCGTTAACGATAACGCAGGAATTTCCGCCATTAGCCAATGCTAACGGACAAGAGGCGGGGCTAACTGTGACTGACGTGTGAAACAGCCAACTGGAGCGCTGCAGCAGGTGCCTGGGCGGCACTCTCGCGGTAAAAGTAGGGAGATTTGCGCGCCCTTTGTTTACCACTCACCGAGTGTCCGCAGACACAGATCTGGGATCGGATTTGTTGGAATACAATCTAAACGTAACCGACGGTTTGCTTGGAATGATCTGACTCCGGGCGCGTGATTCAGATCATTCAAGAAAATCCGACTGAACCCGAGAATCCGAAGTATCAGGGTTCTGGGGCTATCGGTAGGTTTAATATTTACACCAACGTAAAAATATCACAGTCATAGCTAAATCTCATAACAAGCGTTCATCGTGTAGCCTATATATCATATAGAAAGACGATATTCACCAGGCAAAAAACATAACTATGGTAGGCCTATGAATGCATCAACCCTAACGGAGCAGACTCCATCTGTTAATGAAGAACATGAAATACGATTGAAAATTTGTATATAGACTTTAATGTATGATTTTATTTATTTAGTTAAAATAAGATATACATATAGCAGTATTTTACGTGTCTAACTTGTGTAATTGTGGCCATTATCATAATCTGTTAGTTTTGGGCTATCTTGATTTTAATTCAAAAAATAAATTCAAAAAAGCCTAAAAAAGAGAAAACAATATTGATATTCTACAGCAATAATCATATTCCTATAGGAATTACATATTGAGTGTGCCATAATGGCAGGCTATATATCTTCTCTGTTCCTTTCTATAGCATGTAAACTATAAAGGTTTTCATAGGGTCATTGTTATCTTCACAAGGGATGTTTTATTGTGTTAAAAAAAAACATTGTTTGGTTTCAAGGTTTAGGACCAGATTGTATTCTGTGACACACAGGACTATCAGTGAAAATAAAGGGTTGTGGTGAAACAGTCAATGTGCATGCAACAAAGACTGTGCATGACAAACTACACTTGCCATCTTGATGACATTTTTTAAATAATCAGTAGATGTGCGTTGTGAGCTACAAAGAGAGCTACTAGAACAAATAAAGAAAAAAAACAATTGCTATTCAGCTTCTGTGTTTTATTAGTTCTACAACACAGTTGAGTTTCATTTGCAAGTGCTTTGTGCCTGAGGCAGCTGAAATTCCATTTCAATATTGGAGCAGAGAGGTTTCCCTTTTCATTTAAAAAATAATCCAGGAAAGGTAGGTACAGCTTTCAGTGGTTTTATCTGACTATTTCATTAAAAATGTAAGTAGTATTGTAGTATACTATGAATTTGCACTATGTATATTATAAATATCTATGTTTAAAAAAAAAAAGAAGTGTCATGCGAGTTGTGAATGCTAAGCAACCAGTGTTACATTTCATGGAAGTGGAGGCAGGTGAATGGCATGACCCACCATGCAGCCTATAAATAGAACATGGTAGCCATAAAGGAGAAGTGTAAGGGAGGACACAAACATAGAACAGCATTAACAGTAATTGTAAAAGATAATATGTTATTAATACCTCAACCCCCCTGAGGTTACCATAAAAAATCTTTCAATAACTGGAGTGAAGCACTGCTATTTATGCATTGAGGTTAACCTGTGCTGATCCAGCAACACTACTGTGCTATTGTAGAGCTTCATTAGTGATATTAGTCTCCATGTATTACCTTTGTGCAAAGAACAAAAACAAGTTCCCAAGTTGTGCGTTGGTCAGTCTGATTATTGGTCAATACCTATATCATCTTGCAATCCTGACACTGAGTTACATTTCCTTTACTTAAATACTCGGGTGGCATATTCAAATTATTACAGGATATAAAATAAACAAGAACATTCTGGGTGCGTTGTAATATAACTACAAAGTGCAACTATTACATATTATTTAATACAATACACCTAAAACCATCTATATATTATCAGCGAATGTTCATATTGAGACCACTCAGTACTGAGCAGATTCACAGTAATTAATTAGACATTTGCATAGACATTTTTGTCTATTTAGAACAAATATTAAAGTGATTGAAAAAAATACTTTTGCATAAGTAGCATTATACAAATACAATAAAAATAAGCTTTAAGCACATTTTAAACGTTGCAGTTGAAGGGTCAGTTTTAAAATCTCTATGAAGGCACTACTCACTACACTGTTCTCACATTTTGCGAGAGAAACCAACAGCAACACATTAGAAATCGAGTAGGATGTCACATGTTTTTATGGGCACAAAACTAGAGAATCATTTGAATGTGGTGTACTTTCCAGTTCAAACCTCATCCACTTGTGCAGATGTTAGACAGTTTTTTTTCTCAGAGACACAGAAACAGCAAGCCAGGCCATCATTGTCAGACATGGTCACACTCAGTTTAGCTCATTTATGTTCTCGTGGTGTCAGAGGTGACTGTAGGCCTCCAGTGCATTTAAAGAGTCGTTGAGACCAACCCCTTTTGCCTTGGATTTAGTCTGAAAGGTGTTGAAGACACTTAAAAGATTATTGCTCAGTCAATAAGTGCTAGAATCTAAGAGTAACAAAGCCAAACAATACAGTGTTGTTGATTATAGCAACATAGAACATGAGAAAATACTGTAGCTGGTAGTGCAAAAAAAAAAAAAGTATAGTAATTTTCTGATCTGGCTGCTGCCATTGTCACGTGTCATAATTTATCTTTGCAGTGGTTTGAAAATGACTAACAACTACCATGCCTGACCTGACCAAATGCCATTCAACTCAACACAAAATGTTAGATAAAATAAAGCACGTTACAATCAGTGAACACATTTTCATGACAGAGAAAAAAGTTAAAAAACAAACAAACAAAAAAACAAAAACAAAACAAGGTACAGCACATAACATGGAAAAGAAACAGCTCAAAACCGCTGCTAGTTTTCAGCTGTCTCTCCATGTTACTGTTGCTCTGGTTTGGCTATACAGGTAGCCTAGCCCAATACTCAACTGCATCCTCAACAACCCCAAAGCTCAAAAATTTCACAAAATGTGCCCTATCCATACTTACCATAAGAAAATAAAGCTTTAAATGATAAATCAGCATCACAGTGGAACACATTCCTGAGTTGTACCTCACTAAGTACACTACCATTCATTTCATACAGAAGCACAATCAAATAGAGGTCACACTTTCCTGCAGATCATAGAAAATGGATGTGCGGTTGCAGGTTAGAACCACCACGGGGTGCTGTTGTATATTCTGCCAGGCAGACATTGAAGCTAGATGAATGTGTTGTGGTAGTGGAGGGCCACATGTGAGACTCAGCAGACAAGTTTTCAATGATTCTGAAAGATTGCCAGGACCAATCAGACAACTAGGTCAGTGTGGTAACCCATCTCCCCTATAGACCGACCCCAAACCTCCTATTGTTTCTCTATCTGTCCATACCCTTTCTATTTCTCCTGATCTCCTGGATCTCCTGACTTGCTCCTGTTCTGGACTTCCTATCTTTTATCCTGACACTGGCAAATCCATGGCCCTATCTACATTCAATCCTGTCTCTCTTGGTCTAACCATGCCTGTCTAAACCTCTCTTTTTGTCTGTTCTTCTTCTAAACCTCCAGGTAAACTTCCTGTCTCTTTTTCCTTTAGGCCTTCTATCACACAGGTTCAGTTGTAGTGGAGATGTTCTGCAAGGGATTGTCTTCTGGTCGGTGGTGAGGGAGATTCAGGGTCTTGGTCAGGCCCATCATCAGGGGACACGAGTTGCAGAGCCACTTCGTTCTCATAGCAGAAAGATGAGCGTGAACTTTGAATGTACTTCTGCTCAGTCAGCTCTTTAGCACTGCATGAAGGTGTGTCTGGGATTTCATATGTCCGATGGAAAAATGAGTAGTCCACCTGGAAAAAGTTCAGAAAAAGAGAGAGAAAGAGAGAGAGAAAGAGAATTTTTCTTGTCACATTTTATTTGTATGCTAACAACACAAAGGTCTCCAGCCATAGTAGTGGTTTTGGTCACAAACCAAGTACTGGATATATGGTATCAAAATAGATCTGTTGATGGCGCTAGATGACAAATCAGGGGTTCACCAGAGTCATTAAGATACAGTGCATCCGGAAAGTATTCACACCCGTTCCCTTTCCCCACATTTTGTTATGTTACAGGCTTTTTCAAAAATGGATTAAATTCCTTTTGTTTCTCATCAATCTACACACAATACCCCATAATGACAAAGTGAAAAAGGCTTTTTAGAAATTTTTGCAAATTTATTAAAAATAAAAAACTGAAATATCGCATGTACATATGTATTCACACCCTTTAC
>JBBPCS010000064.1:182561-196738 GCA_037974645.1 Hollardia meadi | reverse complement strand
ATTTTGGGAAAAGGCTGTAACATAATAAAATGTGGGGAAAGTGAAGGGGTGTGAATACTTTCCGGATGCACTGTATATTGGGCCTTTCTCAAACTCCCATTCCATCACATAGTGAACTCTGTTTGGAGTCACACTCACACCTGAATAAGCAACCTTCATTAAGGTGTAGGGACGAATTTTCCTTCCTCTGGTGGAAACAGGAACTCTCATACCTATTTGTAACGAAGGTTTTGTATCGGCATCTTTCAGAAGCAGCGTGTCTTTCTTGTAAACATCTTGTTTTTTTACTCTAATGTTTACAAGCTACTTGGCTTTTGTAACAGTCCCTGTAAATATACAACACTTAACAATCAAATGAACATGTCTACTATTTTCTAGACTAGAGGAGAATGGTATATTTGATCTTAAATACCATGTAACCTTTAAGTTGTTAACGTCTGTGACAATATTGAATGTCTATCTTAGTTTGAGCAGTTTATGTTTGTACGGGTAGTCGCACGTAACTGACATTTGTATGAAGCATCTTCCATGACGATCACAACATGGTGTTGCATATGGTCAGTACGTCAGCATTGGTGTGAACCCACTGTGGGAGGGTTTTATAACCCACTTCCACTCCAGGGTAATTGGTTTGGTTTTGGTTTAGATGTCCACTCTTGGTTAAAACGCAACATTCAGAGTTAAGTTTTCTCTTTTTTGAAGCATTCATCTTTACTCATGTCTTTGTCTTCACAACTGCTCACATAACTTGGGGTGAGTGAGCAAGAGTCAACTTAAGGCTTTTAGTCCCATCTAAATGTGCACAATGCTATCTGTGCAATAAAGTTAAATAGCAATACAGACTCATCGCAGTCATTCGCATAAAGATTAATTAACATAATGTTGCCTTTTATTGATTTTTTGGGGAAGTTGCAGGCTGGATTGAGATGGTTCACAGGCCGATTGTGGCCCTAGGGCCATATTTTGTCCATGTGTTGTATAGGGGTTAGTTTCAGAAAGGCCTACAGTGTGGGAACCATGAACATCTGTACAAAATGTTGTGTCAATCTATTTAATAGTCGAGATATTTCAAATTGGACTGAACTGACTGACTGACCAACCTTGATTGCCATCCGTTGAGATACACTACGGCTGAAATCACTGATACATCCTTCCCAGCTATAGTAAAGTAATTGATACCACTTCAGACATAGCATTAAGGGAATGGAAGGATCCATACACTTCCTGTGTATCTTTTTATTCTCATTTTCTGACCTGGTAGCAGTCTTTCCTCTCAAAGAGCACTGGTTCAAATCGGTGTCCCCAGAGGATTTCAGAAGCCAGATAGGAGCTACGGCACTGTGTGGTCATGGCTGTGGCCTCCACCATGCCCTCAAGTATGACCACCACCTCCAACTCAGAGTCATTCTCCAGGGTCTTTTGGTCAATCTCAAAGAAGGGTGACTCGTCGTTAATCTCGTGGACAATCGTCACTGGCGATACCAAGAAGATGCGGTCGGTACCTGTGTCAAAACCCACGTTGATGTCTGCATTGTCCAGCGGGAGGAATTCTCCCTCTTCCGTCACCCTTGGCTAAAGTTGGGAATAGAGAGTAAAATAAAGTCCTTATTTGGAACATAAAACTTTCCACATTAGTTGACATGATGTTGCAAAATTGATTTTCACATGTGGGAAATTTTTAAATAGAGACTATTAACAATTTCCAAAATGACACAAACAATAGCCAAAGGCAGGAAGGACAAGATCAAGTTAAAAAAAAAATTATTATAAAATGTTATAAAATGCACGGGTATAAAATACACCATGGTATAGAAAAGAGGGGATGCATCTCTCAAATGAAATACACCTGACACCCTTTCCTGACGTCATCTGAGAAAAACATTGGAAATTAAATTACTTACCCTGACCCCAAAGCTTAGTATTTGGTTATTATATTCAGTTAAATTTGACTATGTAAGTCTTTAGTCATATCAATGCATAGGCGTATTACTCACCCACCCCTCACTATGGAACTATATCCAGTACCAGTATTTAGAATTATTTTCCTTTGATCCTCGCAAAATTAATCCCATCTTCCCAGTCTGAACTTTAATGGTCATGCTATTAAGAGAGATCAAATTGTCTATGCTGTAGCAGCAATGTTCCACAGATTCTGACCGTCCGGACAACTCTGGCAGCATACACACACAGCATTAATGATAATAAAACATTCACCAAAAAAGGAAACATTTAAAACTACCCACAATAAGGTCAGACATTAAGCATAGTATTGTATAGTACAATACTCTAACCCACATACAGTACTCACAAGGGAAAATGAGATGACAAAGGACAATGGTTCTCAGTTAAAGAATTGTGGGAAAGTTAATCCATGGTAAATCTTCCTAACCCCTGAGGGAAAATAAAACAAGCTCTCATTAACAACAGTCTACAGAATACAGGCCAGATGGTCTCAGCGCTCTCTCATTCTCTCTACTTCAACCTTTTTTCCTCTAACGCTATCTCTCCCAGCAGTAACCTCTATCTTTTGGTACATTCTTTTACTTGCCCCTGTTTGTTTTCTCATTTCCAATTTAAATCTTTCAACCTTCTATCAAAAGGGAAAGGATTAGCTCTTATTATTGCCATACTTTCTGACCTCTTTCTTTTTTCATCATGGTCATTATCCATCTCTGCCCACTTACCTTCAGTAGCTGTGCTCGAACATGTGCCTCTACTAGGTGGCTCTTGCGTAGGTTTCCAACCCTCCACATCATGCAGAGTTTCCCGTCCCTCAGTGCCACCACAGCTGTGTCAGAGAACACCAGTGTCTCATTGCGCTTCTTGGGCTTGGCAATCTTTGCCATGACTGCCCCGATGATGAAGGCGTCAATAATGCAGCCCACAATGCACTGCAAAACGACCGCCACCACCGCCAGGGGACATTCTTCGGTCACGCTTCTGAATCCGTAACCGATGGATGTCTGCGTCTCCAAGGAGAATAAAAAGGCCGCCATGAAGCTGTTCACTTGGAGGAAGCACGGCTCCTCAACCACTGCCTCTTTATCAGACCTCCCTCCAGACCCAGCCTCTCCTGATCCCGGAGAGGAACCTGAGCTGGGGGTAAGCTGAATGGAGAGGTCCCCATGCGCGGAGGCAATGAGCCAGAAGGCAAATCCAAAGAGCAGCCAGGAGAGAAGAAAGGAGAGGGTGAAGATGACAAGCATCCAGCGCCAGCGGATGTCCACACAGGTGGTGAAGAGGTCGCTTAGGTAGCGCTGGCCCCTCTCGCTCATGTTGACGAAGGTGACGTTGCAGCGTCCGTCCTTGCCCACAAAGCGTTGTCGGGGCCGGCGGCTTGAGCGCCTGGTACACCTACGGCTGGTAGTGGAGGGGGAAGAGAGTGAATCCTGGTCTGAGGATGACCGGCCTTTACCTCTTCCTCCTACACTACTGCCTTTTACTCTCCTTAGCCCTGAGCACCTTCCTCCTGCTCTCACCCCGTCTTCTCCTGCATCTCCTTCAACTGACTCTCCAATGGCACTCTGCCTCCGTGCATTGTTGGTGTTGCTCTGGACAGGTAGAGTTTTGCCGTTCAGGCCATGGGTTGGGGAGGGGCTGTTTGGGGTCCCTGACCCTGTTGGACTCCCCCCTACCCCAGCCGTATCTGCAGCACTCTGTGCTAGCCTCATGACCTCCTCCTCCTCCACTGGCCCATCTACCACAGCACTGAAGCGGCGTTTTACACGTGCCGCTCCCATCATGCGTTATAAAGACTCCTCTCCCTTATGGAGAAGTTCACAGTTACTCAATATTCCTCAGTGTGCCTTGATTTGATTGTTGATGTGGTAAGTTGATACAGTCAATTGAGTGTGTGCAGCTAACAACACAGTCTTTAAGTCCTTTTTAATGAAGAGATAATTTTAAGTCTGTAGTGACCAACCAGAGAATAATGCACTCTATGGACATTGATCAGTCACTTGTTTACTTTCCCCAGTACAGTCAATACTTTCAGTGACAGATCTGTCAGCAACAAAGTGAGCTTTCTTGATTTAGGTCCACAGGTGTTTTCATTAACAACCAATGTCTTTAAATAATATTACTCACTGAAGTAAGTAAAGTGAAGTGAGCTGAAAAGAAGGATGTCAGCAGTAGCCCAAGAAGTCTATTTTTGTGTTTGCATGAATTTTCTGACAAGAAGTGGTAGGGCTGGATCGACCTCAACAGACATCACAAAAGCATGCGGGATTGGTTCTGTTCAGTTCAAAACAATAAAAGGGAAGCCTTGAGCAGGTATCAATTGATAAAAGCTATAAACTGATAATGCAATGGAGTAGGAAACATTTCAAGGGTATAATGCTCATTATAGGGTACCTTCCATAATATTGTGACAAGAAGCATACAAGACAGACAAAGCAAATTAACTTCAAATGGGAAGATATGATAAAATCATTTCCAACATGCAGTCAAAAAAGCAAAAAACATGCCAATTCTTACGATCACAGTCTTTCCAGTTTCACAACCCCTTGGTATGGGCATGAGGAAACAAAGAATACAGTACTTTCAGTACATCAAATGCCAATACAGCTTGGATAAAGCATTGAATATGTTACACACACTTTAATAAGGTTCAATGTATCTGTTTCAAAAGACTTAAATTAGTCTTGCAACTTGCAGCTGTCTTGACAAGTCAAGGAAATGTCGCTTTTGTCCAATAAGTGGGTCCCAACAGAAAGAAACATGTTTTCTTTGCTTTTCCTGTTCAATCATGTCACTGCTTTAACAATTTCACATTGTCTTTCAAAGGGTCTGCATATCTGTTTGATGGCCATTGTCAATTTGGTGATGACTTGTTTTGTGCACCAACTTGGATAATATTGACCTGAACTGCACTGCTGTTAGCAATCACCTGCAACAATTAGTCTCTCAAAGCAGACATACCTCATTACAGCTGAGAAATCGCCTATGCCTGACAAAAGATAAGAAGGGAAGAAAACAACAGAGAGAGATTACTTTGATCTATCTCCGACATTACTCGTGTTTCCAGCTTTAAGTAGAAGATTTATATGGAAGGAAAAGGTAAGCACACAGATCACCTGAAGAAGTTTTCTACATCTTTCTGGAGGACTGGAGCCAAAGTTAATAGATCAGGTGTATGCCACAGAAGAAGTAGAGCGGGTCGATGAGAGTGTAACTTGAGTTTGTGGATTGTAGTCTCTAACTGAGCATCTGTTTGAACTATATCACAAAAGGCTGATTGAGAATCAAATAGAGTTTGTGCAACAACAACAAAAATAAATAGAAGATCAAATGCAGACGCAATGTGAAAATAACATGCAGGGGGAATTTGCACCATAAATACTATCTAGAATTACTTAATATATAGAAATAATTCTTAAAACTGACGAAAGTTTAAATAAAGCAAAAGAGAAATGTGAAAATATATTAGGCAATGACAAAGTATGCTTGTAGTGTATTTACCTTATCCAACCATTTCCAGAAGTGAAAAACAATAGAGCTAATGCTATATCTGCAAAAATATAGAAAAGGCAATTTCATTCAACCAGTAACAGCAGGGTAGGCAAAAGTCTACAACAAATGGAAATGGGGAAAAAGATCCCTCCTGAAGTGTGAGGTGACATAAGGGTTCATCTTCACTTGTGTGTTGACTTCCCTTTAAGACACATCCTCAGCAAAAGCATTGAGCTTAGGGGGAAAGAATCTCAGGAGAAGACAACGACAGCCACTGCCATTTTTTCCGGTTCTCTTTACTGAGATGTCGGTTGTCTGTTTTGTATCCCTTAGGACCTTCTTGCCAGTCTTAAAAAGAAACGAGAACAACAACAAAAACAGAAACAGAAAAATAAAGGTAAGGTAGAATTTACAATACATTGCGGAAACAGATGCTTCAGTAGTTACAGTATCTGGTTCACTCTTCTTGTCTCAAAAGAGACCTTTTTTTCCCTTAAAACTGCTGTACATATTTACATTTCATATCAATTCAAACCTTCAATATGCTGCATATGATAAACATTTAAATAAATAGTGATCAGAAACCTACCGTTTGTAGTTTATCTCTAAGATTTCTCTCATGCAGTCCTTGGATTGATACTGGATTATCTTCTTGATCAAATATGGTGGAGGTTTTCCTATAGACAGTTTTAAGTTGAAGATCCAAACACTGTCATGACAAAGGGAAACACTCCACTCAGACGTACAGGGGGAATGATGGAGCCTGTGAACGTAAACAGAAAGAAAGAAAGTCATTATCTTTTTGTATTTCCTGAAAATCATTTCTGTACTTGAATTTAAAATCAGTATCTAAATATACAATATCTCAGAGAGTATAAGAGTATAAGAATGGGCATTCTGAAGTGCGGCTTATTCATCATTCATCTATGTATTGATGGATATAGAACTTTATAGGGAGGATGGCTAAGTTCACCTATTATGAGAAAGAATCTGATGACTAAAAAGTTCTGAACTGCAGGGCCCTCATTTTAGGTCAGAAAACCAAGTGGTACAGGGTGGCTAATCTTAAATAAGCAATAAATAAACAATAGTGGATTAAAGCCAATAGACTGGAAGAATTGGAGGGGATTTTCTCAGGAAAACCAGGTTCAGAGTGGTATTGCAGCTCAAATGACAGACTGGGATAAACTCTAGAGACTTTAAGTTGGTTGGGGGTGAAGAGGTATATGTCTTGCTGTGGAGATGGAGATATACTGTGGATTACAGCTGCGCTCGTGACTCCGGTAATCTCACCGATGGTTTTGCTAATCCTTTCAGGGGTTACGTAAGAGCCACTTCTGTTATAGAAAGTGGCAAGATGTCTATAAACACACATAGCACTTATAGTGTTCACCTTTAGTCAACTGGAACTGATCAATAATTTCACTAGAATCTGAGACATATGGATGAACAAATAAACAATGTAGCGCATTCTTTTGGCTTTTAGTGTAAATAAAATTCCCCTGCACAAGTGTACCTTAATGTGGTGGACCATCATGCATAGATGCTGTTTATATGCTGCTGGCTGAGAGGGAAAATGATACTTACATGCATGATACTTCCTATAAGTTCCATGTATGATTCTATCACTTCAGCATGGTGCAAATACCATAATGGTAAAAAGTGTGCAAACCAGTCCAGGATTTAATAGGCTCATCTCAACGGGGCGGCATTTATTACACTGTTAAATGACGTAAAATTGTTGCAACATTATCAAGGTACATTATCAGCTACACAAGAAAGAGTATATGTTGAAACAGTATTGGTACTCAGACTGAACTCTGACCCATATGGTTTTTTAAAGGTCTTAACACAAAATGACAAAGATTGATTTTTACAGGCTTTTGTTGCTCAATGTTCAGTTAATGAACAAACGTGTGAGGAGGCAGGCCTGACCTTGAGACCTCTATTGTAGTTCCTGCCAACACTACCAAATGAACAAGCTCTCAGGTTTGCTATCTCTGTGATTGGGTTGAAGTGTTGCCGGACAACTGACGACAGTAGCTTGAGGAGGTGATGAGGGAAGTGTGTGTGTTTGTGTGTGTAGTGTCTTTCTCTTGCCCAACCTTATCATGGTGAGGTGGCAAATGTCTCAAATGACTTCTTATATAAGAACATTCATTCCTGTAGGTGTGTCTGGGAAAATTGTCCATGTAAAGTTGTTCCTTCACACGGTTAGGACACCCAGCACAGCATTTGATCTGCAGTCTTGCCTTATATGATAAAGGCTGAAACATGTAATAGGGCTAATGATTTTTGTTAGTCCTTTAACAAAAAAATCCATTGCAGCAAACACCAGCCTCTGATATTAGATTCAGGTACAGTGGTTATTCCTATTGAGTCTAACCCTTGAGGCTTTGTTCTACATGTGTGAATAGTTTTGAATGCATAATAGTGCAACATAATTCACTGAATTTGTCTTTTTTTTGTGATTTAACCTGCATTTGCCATAGAGGGATATTTATTGATTTTCACAACTAACCATTCCAGAGCTGCAACGATTAGTTGATTAATTTATTAATCAACTGCTAACTATTTACTTATGATCAGTTAATTATTTAAGTAATTTTTCAAGGGGAAAAAATGAATTTTTCTCTAGTTCCATCTTCTCAAATTTAGGAATTTGCTGTTGTTTCTCATCTTACATTTCAGTAAATTTATTAATATCGGTAAGTCATACTTCACTACAAATTTGATGATATCACCTTGGATTTTGGGAAATTGTCATGGATATTTTTTCACAGTTTTCTAACACTTAAAGACTCATAGACCTAACAATTAATCAAGAAAAGAAATCGGCAGATTAATTGATTATGAAAATAGCTGCAGCTCTGAAACCATTCCAATAATACATTTTGTAGCTGCAAATTGATAATACATAATAATAAAATCCACCAAGTTTAGAAGGTAAAGAACTTATATCTTAACCTAGGACTCTTCTTATGCCATATTCTAAAAAATGCAATTACAGTACAATAATAGTACAATTTACTTGCCCCAGGAGTTTCTTTAAAGCAACACGAAATGCATTTGAAAGTGATAGACCACACATAAATGTATAAACAATGACTAAAAGACTTTTTAAGGTTGTTTTTAACAGCTTGGAGATAACTTACTTAAAGCATACAGGACTTAATTACCTAGGAGAAACTAAATAAGAATTACATCAGCATAAACTAAAATCTTATACCAAAATCTTATGCTAGTAAGTAAGTAATTTTTAATCTTCATTCTTCTAGCAACAAATATTTCCATAGCTAACGCAAATAAAGCACTGATAAGGTTCTATTGATTCACCAAATTATAACCCAACAATTGGTCAAAACAAGGCTTATAAAATAGCCACTGATGCATGAGCAAAATTGATCACAAGCAGCTGTAGGGGAGTACACCGACAAAGGTATTGGAGCCAGTCTAATTGTACTCTGACTGGTTTGAATTAGCAAAAATTCTGAGTATTACATTAACAACAAAAAAAAAAAAAAGCAAAGCAAACATCTACTACAATCATGTTTACTTCTCCTGCAAGACCACATCAATCCACACTATCTTTTTCATTGTGGGTCTCATATCATGTATTCTCTCTCACTAAAGAACCTCCCCTGTCCTCTTTCCATCCAGATTATCTGACCATATTAAGGTGTTATGTGGCCAGATTAGGTTTGCAGGCAATATGATTTCAGTGTCATTGAAAAAAGTACTAAATAAACCATGTTCTTTATTTTGTCTGTCACTCTTCATACCTCACGTCACATGTGATCCTTGACCCATTTCCTGTTCTTATGTCCTAAAAACAACAGTTTCAATAAGAAATGTTCACAAGATAATATTACTCTAAGTATCATTAATTTTGGGTAGGTGGTTTAATGATGGTTTAATCAACACTGCACACAATGTACAACACAAAATGCTCAAAAGTGACCCTCTAGATATAGAGACATCAATACTTGTTATTGATCAATGGAGGTTACAAACCAGGGCATAGACCGGGTCTCTCTCTTACATGGCTCTCTATTTTGGGTCTATATTTTCTACATCTCTTAATTAAACTTGACTTTACAAGGCAGATTTTTTAAAAGTTTGATGCGCAAAAGGAGCTACTGCAACAGCTGTAATAGCAACGCCTGAAAATATCAAACAAATGCACAGTGACATTACAAAACTGCAGTGACCTTTTGCTTTTAGCCTATCTGATCAATACATTTCTAGTGAAGTGTTGATCTGATGGCATCATTCATATGTTGCAGCTGATAGTTGCAGCACCACATCACCAAACAGTAATGGATGTTGCATCATTAAAACTAAAATCCAATTTAATATTTGGTGACATTAGATTTGCGTATGTCTCTAAAGCATCATAATATCATATCATATACATCATAAATATAATTTTCCTAATGGTATTGATTATTACTTTAAACACATGCATGTTTTTATATTTTAAAAAGTTTGAGTTTGACATGTTTTAGCTCATTTACCATGAAATGCATACGTTTTTATTAGGGATGTCACAATTTGGATTTTAAATCAAAAATCGAAAGATGAGCTTTCAATTTTGATCAATCAAAAGCAGGATCAGCGATTCTCTCTTTTTTTTCTCCACCCCCAACTACGTGCGTGCGAAGAAAAAGAAACAACAACATTTAAAAGACGACACAGCTAGCTTACTGGTAGCCTGCAGCTGCACTTCGAGACACCTGAGATCCTTGATCTATTTGGGAAGAGGGTTTACTCAAGACAGATTTGGAAAACCGAACTTTGTGACAAACTATGTTTCTATCTTTTGTTGTTTTTTGTTGAATCACTGAAGGGTGGTATTTTTGTTGAACTCTGGATTCTTTATTTTTCATCAGCATCTTTTAAAAGAAGAAAATTGTCAGACATAAAACCAATGATCTGATGATCTTTACAAATCCAGATGCGATAGTCCAACAATGGCATAGCCATCAGTGCTGAAAAAGTTTGAATCGAAAATCTAATCAAATCGTGACCTTGCAGTCAAATGTCAAATCGAATTGTGACAACCCTCAATTTTATACAGTTGATTAATTTTACCACATTGAATAATTTTACCACATTCCAACCCAGATCAAGTGTGTGAGAGTAATTCTAATCATCATGAAAGTATAGATGAATTGGAAGAAACAAAAACCATTATCATTGTGAACCCCAGGACATGGTAAAATCTGATTGTACAGATGGTTAGTTAGTTAAATAATTTGAGCTCTGAACCAGGTAAACATTTGGAATTCATATTCAAAATACATTTTGAACAACAAACACACTCAAAGACACGCACACATTCTTATGACAAGCCCTGATAGTAAGTACAAGTGTGGAATCATCTTGGCATCAAGCCTTATTCCATCTAATTGAAACTTTTCTGCTGCCATCCCTCCTTCAGCTGTGTGCAGTGATCGAGGTCATTGTGTGATGACGAGTCCAAATGTTAATCTGGGGAGTTAAGATGGTGCAGGTTGCAATAGGCTGGTTAAAACTTTGCACAACTCTTTTCTAATTTAGAAATACTCTGAACATTGACAAGCAATTGAAACTAATTAGACTTACCGTAATTACTTTTCATAGCTCTCTCTTACACCTCACCTTTTCTTTAAAATATTCTTATACTTTGAAATATTCACACAACCTCCATGTCCACTCAGTAAATATGTGCAGTCAAGGAGGTTTTTCGTCTGTTATCATATAGAAATGCCTTTCACCTTTTTAGATAGTACATTTCAATTACTGTATGACCACAGAGCTCATTCAACACCACTCTGCATTTACACATTTTATATTACAAACAATTACAAATTTTAACTTTCTTGAAAGTAGTATCTATTACTTAACTATAATTGTAGTATTAGACTGAATTACAATGACTACAGGTTTCTATTTTTATAGTTAGTCAGTGCAAACTTTCAGAAAAGAATCCAACATATTTTGGATTTGCCCCACTACTGCACAAGTCTACAGTTATATCATGACTGCTTCAGCTGCTTTAACCTAATCTGCCCAAGAACAGCACAACTGAGTGATGCTATTTGCAGATATTTTCATATGAATTCACCCCAATCCATTAGAACAACTATGACTATTTTTTCTCACAACAACCATTCAACTTAACAAGTTTAACATCAAAACAATAAATAAAACAAGACTTCAACTGAGTGCAGCTTGAAGGAAGATGGCAGTCTACATTTCAGGTTACATTACCTTGCAAGTCAATGAGTTTTCCACAACATGCTCCTGCAAATATTTCACAGTAAAAGCCTTGATATGAAAGGCTTCTGTCCTTTAAAACGCTGAGGGCTTTTAGTTTGAAATTGATACAGGAAGGGTTGATTTGTGTTTACAGGGTAATGCAGTAACTTTAACAGGGCAAACCCAGCTTCGTACTGAAGTGCGAGCATGTAACCTTAGACAGCATAACCTGCATCAACTCTATACTGATGAGAGTTCTCTCTTGTGAATGTTGGTCGGAGTAGTTAAGAGGCACTGTGTGCACAACTCTCAACTCTCGTAACACTACAACACAACAGAGAAGCAGCACCCTCAGCTAATTGGCTACCGGGGGCTCCTGCTAACTAACTGCTAACTATGCTGTTTGGTCTCTCCACCTACCTAACAAATGCCGCTTCAGTTGGGTTGCATACCTACCCAGCCATATTACGGGGTACACTATGGTGTTCCACCACATACAATGCCAATAACACACACACACACACACACACACACACACACACACACACACACACACACACACCTTATGGAGTTTGACTCATAAGAGGGAATAAAAGCAAGATATTTTCGCCTTTGTGTTATTGATTTTTATCTGTCACTCCTATAACCACTTTATTTATGAAAGTGCAATACTAAATTTCTGGAGTTTTTAACATCATAAGCTATAACACAAACTTAAAATCATCAACATTAATAAAATGACCTGTTGGGTTGCTGAGGCTCAATTTACAGATCAAGTGTAAGAAAATGGAACAATGATCATTTTTTAATCAGAATCAGCTGCTGTCATTTTATAATCCTACTTTGGACTGAACCTCATGTGCCTCCCTGAAAACCCTCAGCAATGTCTCGCCACTTGATTCAAACTTCATACACCAGGGTTGACATGGCTGCAATAAAAGATTGAAACCTATCCAGCTACCTGTATTACCTATAATGTGCATTTTGAAAAGGAAAAGAGCATCCTTTTGAAATAACTGTACGTGTTTCAAAGAGGTTTGTCTCGGTTTCTTTCTCAGTTGTTTAGAAGCATTAGACGGCAACTATTTCAAAATACAGCTGTGTTTTCTGTCAGTTCACAGCTCACAAAAACAAAAAAGGATTAAAGTCTAAATCATCAGGGCACACCAAGCTCTCCGGCCTCCTTATCAGTTCAGTCTCTCTCTGCCATATTGCTTCACTGCTCACTGTTCCCAACAGTATTCTTCATCCTCCAGTCATGCACAGTACCAGTTAAGGTAAAAATATTTCAATAATTCTATAGGCCTACAGTAAAATAGCTTGAAAACATATGGAGGGAAAACAGCTTGAGCATCACTTTGGTCAAGGAGCATTAATTATAGGCCCAACACAACATTGGATCAGATTCTGAAAGAGACATCCTGATTCAGACCTGACAGATGCACTGTTTATTTATAGAATCACATACTCTTCTCAAGTCTCGTTTGGAGCCAACAAAAACTCTACGAACCAAAATTCGTATATAGCTAAAATCTTACGACAGCGTCATGGGATTTTAACACTGATGCGTTAAACACTCAAATGTTTAAAACTGCATAACCTCTGATGCTTTTCAGATTACTTCAAAGAGGCTGCTGCAGGCAATGAGCCCCTACTTTATACAACTTTTAAATCTACAGACAACAAACAGTCATATGTCATCGATAAAATAAAAAAATATTCTGACAGTTCTTGCGCAGTGAAATTTATTCAGCACTTACCGCCGTTGACATTTTCCTCCCGTGAATTCAGCGCGTTGTGACGACGTCAGTCTACTTTGACCTCCTTCTCTAACCGAAATTAATGGATGATTAAAAAAAACAAACTCTGATTCGAATCGCGCGAGCTGCCCTGAGCTGGCGGTCTGTCAACTGTCCGCGAGCCCTCAGGTGGCGGATGAGCGCGCTCACGTTGCGATGCTATCTGACCCCAGAGACTACCACGCGCCTCTCCGTACTGCCAGAGTGACCTTGTCTTACCACAATGTCTGATTAATCAATATTAAATTAGTTTTTTCTTTGTATATTACACATGGATTATTGATCTATATTGATTACTTATTTAGTTTATAAAAAAGGCTTATTTTCAAAACTGTTACACGAATTGCATAGTAGAATTGTGGTTAGTATTTTTTTTTTTATTTAAAGGTCTAACAATTATTTTATAGCTCTAGTTTATTGCCGATTGTAGCATAAATGCCTGGTGGCTTATACATTCCCTTTAAGTATTTCTGGGCAACTTAAAGGCCTACAATAATATAGTTATGCCAATAAAGCTCATTTGAATTTGAATGATTAATTTTAATTTTGAAGACAGATTGAAAGAAAAACAGAGAGAGAGAGACTGACCAGTGACTAGCCAAATTACTGTTTCCTTGTGTGTGTGTGTGTGTGTGTGTGTGTGTGTGTGTGTGTGTGTGTGTGTGTGTGTGTGTGTGTGTGTGT
>JBBPCS010000064.1:128452-169353 GCA_037974645.1 Hollardia meadi | reverse complement strand
GCTCCCTGGTTCACGTCCGGCAGTAGACTATTGTCGTATTTTCTCTTATCCTGTTTGCTCTATACGTTCCTTCTTCTATTGAGGACAAAAAGGACCTTAAAGGAACTATTTTCTGTCTCCCCAACTACACCGTAGGAAACACACATCTACTCAGGATGAGAGGCTTATGCTTGTGATAGGACGGGATGTAAACATTAACGGCATCGTCCCTGACTGAGCTGTAAAGTTCACTAGCTTCGTTAGCTAGCCTCTCATGCATGAGATGCACACTTCCTTCTGCATGCTGACACAGAAATAAATAATATTTCTTCCATGAAACTGCTCACAACAAGGTCTGTGGATTGTCTTGAGTAACAAAGGCATGATTTCTGGAAAGAAACATTGCTGCTGAGTTATTTTGTTAATGTATTTTATTGGTGCTTTGAGCCAAATTCCATCATATTTGAGAGAAGGCAGAAATCTCTACAACTAATATCTCCAAAACTGAGCAACTCACACCAAAACAATCTACATGGATAAGCAGCACTATAAGCCAGAGGAAAAATATGTATTTTTGATTTTAGGGTGAACTCTCCCTTTGATCTAATCAATCACATCTTGCAGAAATCTAACTCAGAACAATATTGGCTCAGTGTAACTTACAGTAGATGCAACAGCTTGTTATTTAAATTGAATTCTTTTTAAATATAATTCTGTTTACACTTAATTTCTAAAGCTTACATCATTTCCGCATCTGTGCTGATGGATGTGAAATTTCCCTCAAAGAGTGTGCACCTCTTAATGCATATGTTCAATAATAAATGAACCATAAATAAACTTGCCAAATTGTCCCATTAGACAATGAGGGGTTTGTTTTTCTTCAAATGTAAATTTAAAACCTTTCAATTTGATGCACAGTGAAAAATGCACCAAAAATGCATACTGCATACTCATTAATGCAAAACCAGAAAATCACACATTTCATTTATTAATTCCCATTAAGACAAAAAAGACATTTAAATCCTCTCGTTAAGAACAGCAATGCTGTCCCATGAAGTAAAAAAGATTCTGAAATTTTGACATAAAGCATGGAGAGAGCAGAAAAAGAAATGGCACTGATCCTGTCCCAAGTGACATATCTAGATAATGGTGTTTTTCTTTATTCACCCAAGTCACACAAAGGGACCATTAGGCTCTATCAAGGGTGGTTAACCGTGCTTTTTTTTAAACTTGACATTCAGTAACTTCAAGAGAACATTATCCCCAGGTAATTGTTTATTTGAATGATTTCATGTCAAATGCAAAGCAAAATGAGACTCGGATTATGTGAGGAAAGCATATTTATTTGAAAATTAAGTGCTTACATACAGTAAGGGAACATTAACTAAGGAAAAGTAAACCCCAGGGCTGCAGCAGAAGCCATGAAGCACCGCGGGGCTTTACTGCATTGGTAATACCAACAGGTTGAAGAGACACATACCAAAAGCATTTGTCAAGCAAGCGCGTGCATTTCTCTGCAAGGTGATGCCATTATTTTTGAGGCTATTTGGCCCTTCTGGAGTCTGTGCTGCCTACCATGTGTTTCCATTTACCTGGCCCGGCTACCTCTGAGCATAACGTTCCCACTGCTGTTATTACCCAGAGCCCTGTGCGGTCACACCACAGGGGGCGCTTCTGTTGTGAAGTTAATGCAATATCCATCCACCTTTCACAGACAACTGAGGCCCTCTCAGCACATTTGTCCATTTAAATGGAATTTCTTGGAGACAAAAAGCCAGCTCCTTGTACGTTTTAAAATCATAAGACTTGGTGATTTTTGGACCCCTGGGTCATACCGACACAACAGAAGATGGAGGGTGTAGCTTGTGTAAAGATGAGCCCTTTCCAAAAACGACACTTAGCAGCAGTGTGGATATTAAAGCACAGTGAGCTTGTTGTCTGCATATTCTAAAACTCAATATATCAGATGATTAAGTCCTCCCTCAGGTCTGCAGGGATGACTGAGTGTTTGATAAACTTCAAATACGTGGTGTTTGGTCAACCCAACCAGATGGATGGAAAATATTGTCTCAGTTGGCAGGCTGGCCAATCTATAAACTTTGTGTTGTTTGTTTTGGTAGTTGCCAGCACTGGCCAACTCGCTCCAATCATAACTTTTGTTCTCCTGCACAAGCTCTCCACTTCATCGCAAGATTGCTGGCAGTGTCCTCCTCTTCTCTTGTCCACGGGGGGAACACCAGGACAAATGTTTTCTTTCGGGATCGTCGCTCTCTTCTACCTGAGGATTTCATAGATCCAGCACATGTCCGTTTCCTGGAACCACCAAGCATCTTTCCATCCCTGCACCCCTCGCCCCGCCCGTCAGGCTCGCCTCTTGACCAGTGTTTGAGGCTGCTGCAGGTGCCCCTCCCCTGGGCAGCCAGCTCAGGAAAGCACCCTGCTGTGTAGACGAGACGAGGCCACAGCCCGCGCCAAATTCACGCTGTGCGGTGTATAAGAGGCTCCCATTCTCTCCAGACATACACAAAAAAGATTCCCTTTGCACTCCTCCTCTAAAATTCAATCTTTCCATCTGTTTTCCCTCTCTCAATCACTTTTTTGTCCCCTCCACATTCTCTGCCTTGCCTACACATGGTCTCATCTTATATGACGTTAATGTTTAGAAGTTTCACTGCATGTTTTTGCATTATGAATAACAAAAACTCTCAAGTACACACTCAAATGTCATCTCAACTTCACTCCATCAACTTCGAGTTTTCAACATCTGTGACATCACAGCGGTTTAAATCGAAACACACTGATTCAAGTTTTACAACACCCACACAAATAGTCAACACAGTATTTTTTTTTTTTTAAAAACTGTTTGTAATTGCTGGTTTGACAGCAAACACTGAGAACTCAGCGCTCACAGTGTTTCTTTGTTCAACCCATGGCAACCCCACCATGAGGCGCCCTCCTCCCCATCACGTCCCCTGAATTCACATCTCTGTGTCAGCCGCCGGATCAGGAGAAACCCAGGCTTGCATGCCTTGAAGGCCGGAGGTTACATCAACCGACATACATATTACAGTTCACACATGGGCTCTTACTAGGGAGGACAGTAAACATGGCACGTCTGCCCTTCTCGCTGCATTTAACCGTTTCTCTGTTCCCCACCGCCTCCTCACGGCACACTGCCCATAAGCAGTCATCCCCGTCAACTCAGGCGTCAATGCTCCCCTGGCCTCTGACCTTCTGACACTTTACTCATGTGGACCCCATGGTTTGTTCATGCAGGGAGATCGTGGTGGAGGAGAGACATCATGCATTTCCATGACACTGTTCCATATCAGAAAAGCCTGTGTAGCCTATTTTGAATTAGAGCTGAAATGATTAATTGATTGGCCGAGTATCCGTTAACAATGTTTTAATTCTTTCTGTCATTTTTTAAAGCAAAAATACAAAGAGTTCCAGCTCATCAAATGTGAAGATTTGGATTATTTTTTAGTCTCGAGTGACTAGAAACTGAATGTTTTAAGGTTCTGGACTGTTGGCCAAAGCAAGACATTTGAACACATTAGAAAATCTTATTGGACATTTTTCTCTTTTTTCACTTCATTTTTTAGGACAAATGATTAATCAAATGATCAGTAACATAATCTGCAGACTCATCAATAATGAAATAACTGTCAGTTATGTATACAAATACTAGGAGACTATTTTTAAGGTTTCACGGCTGCCAAAAATACAACCTGCTTGCTGTAGCAAAGGTGCATTTCAAACAAAGGAAAGGCAGCTACGAGTGATCGTAATTAGAAATGTCAAAATAAAAAGTTGGGTTTAAGGTATTGAACTTAAGGCTGTATAAACTGGTTTGGTCCAACAGGTAAAAAGAATAGCAGCAGCTTCACTATTACTGAGTGACGGTTGAAGAGAGAACAGTCACAGTTAGAATTAGAGTGACACCTGCAGGTGAAATTTAAGTAGGGTGTGTTTCTCATGCATATCAGTGACTCAGTATTATTTGGTACTGATTTGGCAGTTTTAATTTCCCTATCGCTTTTGCCAAAAGCAGATATTAGGGAAAGCAATATGCACTATGTTATTTCAACACATGCTCATCCCAGGTCGTCAGATACTGCTGTTTTGTCACCCGCCCCTCGTGTCCCGTCCAGACGCACAAGCTACGCTTCAGCATCTGTCTGTGTCTGTGTGTGATGCGCAGAAGACATGTGTCCCTCGTGCCCCTCACGTCTCATCTAAACACACAAGGCTTATGTTACTTTGGTTAAGTTTAGGCAAAAAAACCCATGTGGTTAGGCTAAAGATTGGTTACGTTTGTTTTCACAGGAGACGCCGGCTTCCTGGGTGAAAGATGTGTCGTGTGTGTGTGACCCTCAACTCAACCGCTACCTCCACCCCTCTTGGGACTTTGTCGCTTTATAAACTACTTTGAGTTATGCAGTTGCTTTGATCGTCTCTTACTGATGCAAATGTGTTTATATTAGAGGTACATTAAAGCCTGTTGTGTCTCATCCAGATGCTAAAAGGTACCTTCTGCAGCTGCATGAGACGCGGAGGAACAGAACAGAACAAAACAGCAGTATTTGACATCCGAGGTATGAGAACGGGCTGATTATTTTTCCTTGCATTAATTGGAGGTTGCGTCCAGGCACACGCTTCTAAAAAATGACATGAACACCATCTTGAATGTTTGTTCGCTTGTTTCACATAGACCCTGCTATCTCCAGACAGTAGAACCATCAAAAATATCCCACTGAAAATATCAAAAATATGTGACATCAGGTTGAGAATAGAGAATTTGAGGGTGGGGTGAGAGCCTCTTTTATGCTTGAGCCCTTGCCCCCCAATATATCTCTGCACATCCCTGAAGCTTATATACAGTAATGGAAATTTAGTGAAAACCAGCAGCCTGGTTGTAAAGTATAATGTCATGTCTACACGATGTCATTTCTTTCTCCAGTGCTATTAATGTTGATTGTGTCTGAACTAACAGATTTGCTGTCGGTTTTCTCTGCTTCTTTAAGAAAGAAGTTATTCCTGTGGTACAAACAAAATACCATTTACACTCTTTCCTCTTGTCTGTCTTTGTACCAACAGAACCTCCAGCTCGGGTGGCTCAGTAACTGACCCATCCCAGTAACTGTGCCCCCAGAGGGGAGGACACGGCACGTCCCAAGTGCTAAGCTCTGTTCACCCTGCAAAGAGCAAATATCTTGAAAAGAAAAGTGATTTTAATACAACTATAAATACTGAGCTCAAGATTCAATTTCCGTATTGAACCACGTTCAAGATGTATGGCCAATTTAAATTTATACTAACAATTTTCAGCTATCAAAGCTAATTTAGAATGCTTACTTTAAACAGAAATCCTAATGCAAAGTCCTACTTAGCTGCTATACTGTAACTATCAATGCTTTATTACAGATTAAAAACAACCTACATTTAATTAAATTCAATGTAGCTCATTAAAAATGTCTTATATTTAAAGGGCAATGAGCAGATTTTAGACAGAAAACTGTGGTTGAATTTGATCTTTCTGACTTTGAAATGCTATAAAAGGAAAGTTCAAACTAGATCATTTGAAAGGTGAAACGTATAATTTCAAAAAAGTTCCTGCACAATAGGTGTCCCTGCATCTTAGGGACAGGGGCATCGGATCAAAGGGCAACGAATCCTACACACTGTCCTTCAAGGGATTAATTGGTTTAATCAAAGACAAAAGGTAAAACATGTAAAATGACAAAATTAAGTTTGAAATGTAATGATGTTGGCGGACGGACTGAAATAATCCATTTCTTCCACTCTTGAATTAGAAAGCAAAGTAAAAATCGCTTCAGTCCTAATAAATGAGCATGAACAAAGCCAGTGCTGTGACTGAAATCTAATACGAGCCTTTTAAAACATTTCCTCTTACGTACACATGAGCCTAATCAAACACGAGAAAGCAGAGTTTTTCAGGCTGTTTTCAACACCCCACAACAGGGAACAAAAGAAATTCTACGAGGCCTGCCAGTTGTTCAATCTATAGATCCATGTCACCCCCACACAGAGTTCTCGCCTTCCACAGTAACCTGCACCTCCTGGCCATGTCTCTGAGCTCCTGGGTGGTCAGTAACTGAACGCCTGTACCTGCCAGAGCGACTCTGAGTAACCCAGTACATGAGAACAGCCTGGGAGCCGGCAGGCATGACGCTGTGGTCTGTCTCTGTACGGGATGCTAGATGTTGGTCTCATCCTCCACTGGCAACAAAGCCTTTAAACGTGGCCTTTAACCCGAGCCTGGTTGTCATCATAAAGAATACTGTAAACCTACAGCTCTGACATCCTTCAACCAGGTTCAGTCTGAAAGCCTCAGAGGGATTTTAAAAACAACAAGTCACATTAAAATGCTATGAACAGGTTTCCAGAAACATTGAGTATATTAGCCCAATTAGAATGTATTGTTTTGGTCCCATAACATTGTGGGTTTTTCTTTACTTTATGTTTGACTTCATAGTTGTCCGCGTTGTAACTATGCTAATGAGCTATAGACTTTCCCAATTTTCCTGTAATGTTAACATCCTATTTGTGATTACTCTATAAATAAAGTTACAGGGTACCTTTTAAAGTACCCTTGAGATACCCTAGCCTTGAGATTTTTTAAAAGTTGTGTATACTATACAATATTTGTTGCCTATATTAGGTAAAAAAGCAAATATTGAGTCGCATTCAGAAGGATTAATGTAAAACTTTAAAATGCCAAGACATCATGCATTAAAGCAATGGACAATTTAGCTAAATGCTACCTTGAATCTGTTAGCATTTAATGAAACAAAAGGCAAAACCCCCTAACCACAAATCAATGTGCAAACAAAATCCTGACACGTGTTTTAAAAGTTATAGGACAAGCTTTAGATGGACTTTTAAGAAGCAGGTGGTATATTTGCGAACACTTACCTTGACTAAATGAAGTGTTTGGTCATGAAGCATGTGCTACAGGTCAAGGCTTTTTTCCTCCACTGGAAACTTGGAAGCCTCCTTCGGAGAAGCTCACTTAATGGTGACAGGAAGTGGGGGTGCTGAAAGGTGGAACAGGTGAGAGAGCACAGCATCCCATCTGAACGATTCCTGGTGCTCATAAGAAATATGTGCTGGTATCTGGCGCCCCCTTGTGGTATTATTGCGAGCATACACAACATTAACCGGAGGCGGTTGACCGGCTAGATGCAGAAAGTATGAAGAGGAAAATGATGACAGGGCTGCAGAGGACAGGACGACCGGAGGCCAGGACTAAAGATGTGTGGGGACACGGTGGAGGGGAGAAAATGAATAATACATTTTTTGAGACCCACCGGACTAATCACAAGGCTCTAAGAGAATACGGAAATAGTGGACGGCTAAAACCAGAAGGAGGCGGTAATGCAACTCAAAGGATACCCGCCGCCGTTAAACACCAAAGAAGAGGAAGAAGAAGAAGACGCAGCATACTGAAGGAGCTAAGGGAGATATTTTTCGCATTTATTTTGCACCGAGAGGACAATTTACGTTTGATAGGATATTGATGTCATTTTGTGGAACCCACAACGGCGGGTGAGTGTGTCAGAACTCGTCGTTTAAAAAAAAAAATTTTTTCCTGTAATATTTGATGATTTCAGTTAGCCGGCTAGCTGGCTAACGTTAGCTAGTTTATGTAATCATGGCGGAGTGTTGTCGGGCTGCGGCTACGTATTGGTACACACTAGTTATCCTTTAGTTTCAGCTCATATAAGATATTTTCAAAGAATGCACGCGGATTTACAGTGTGCCTGTACTTGTGTATAAATGAATAATCGCAGTAAGCTTAAAAGGAGATGTAGTCCAGAGTCTTCGCTTCTTCGTCAATTTCCAAAATATCAACAATGGTGTACCTTACGTTAGCTAGTCAAAGACAGGTGTGGTAATGATAGCTTTACAAATTAAGTCAGTTCGCCTTTCTTTTCCACAGTTATTATTTCATCTGTCACGTTTTTCTGTCCCCCCAGCCGCCGCAGCAAATGGGATCAGCCTGGCCCCGGCTCTGGCTCTGGTGGGATGGGGGAGGCTGAAGCTGCACCCACCGGGGCTCTGGATGCTGCAGCAGCTGTGGCTGCCAAGATTAATGCCATGTTGGTAGCCAAAGGCAAACTCAAACCCTCGCAGATAGGCATCCCGGGACCACCTGATAGGGTAATACGGATCCTAACATTATATACTTGGTTAGTCTCTAATGAAGGCATTTTTAATATCGCCTCTGAAGGGCCATTATATAGTACGTTAATAGGGCTGGGCAATATGACATATATTGACACATATAGTATGAGCTAATATAAATATGTCAATCCTGTGGAACCATAACTATATACTTTTAATATCATGTTATCTCTCTGTTTAACATCTGTGGTTGTACTAGACCTGTGTGGGCAATGTTTCAAATCAATTAATAGGGCTGCTGCATGGCAACAGGTTTGACTAACAGGTTTGTTGTATCAGTGTAATGAAGTATAAAAAAACACACACACCGTGATGGAAAATATTGCCTACCTCTGCTGTACAGTGTGGGAGCGCAAGATTTTAACTTTGACTAAAGCTCTTTAAAGTAACCATGATGAAAACCACAGGACCCCTTTTTCATATTGATATACGTCACAAAATCCATGCAGTTATAGAAAATGATGTGCTTAGCTACGTAGTTGATTTGATGATGATCACAAGGGGCCGTGTGGTAATGGGATTTCAAACTCAAACTGAGCTTACTAAGCATTTCTGATTGCAGTCTGGAGAAATCTGACTTCACAGTTTCATTTCAGTGACATCAAGAAAATATTTCCAGTCAGTTTACCATAAGAATGTTGATATTAAAGATGCTCCTCACTCAGTTTTCAGCATATGCCTCTCCTAAGATTAAGTATGTTTAAAAGGCATAATTATGTTGTGGCACATAAAGATGGCTGTTGCAAAATATTTGAGTTTGCAAATACTCATCTTCTTTTCACTTATATAAGAGCAGATAGACTCATGTAACCTATTGTTCATCACAAACTTACTGCTTCTTCTTCAAATATTTCTTCAACAGAATCACAGGTTATGTTATTTAAAAAAATCACAATACTGAACATCATAGTCTGTATATTCTCTTGTCCCAAATAATTTGGAGTGATACACACTTTATTTTCTTTCAGGCTATTAATGTTGGGAAGCCTTCAGTGCCACCAAAGGCCAAGGATGACCTAGTTGTAGCTGAGGTTGAGATCAATGATGTCCCAATCACCTGTCGGAACCTACTGACTCGCGGACAGACGCAGGATGAGGTCAGTGTCAATATGGACAATCGTATCTCACAGAACAAAGTTTGGTAGCTTTGTGGATTATTTATTAATATGCTCTCTACCTCACTTGGTTTGTCTGCAGATCAGTAAAGTGAGCGGTGCTGCAGTTTCAACCAGAGGCCGTTACATGACCACAGAAGAGAAGGGCAAAGCTCTACCAGGGTGACTTTTCTGCCCCCTTTTTATTTTCAGTAACATATTAAAACCTAGTTGACTTGCTGTTAAAGTATTTTATGTTCACACAGCCCTTCTGCTCTTTCCATGCAGGGACCGGCCTCTGTATCTGCACGTCCAAGGACAGACTAGAGAGCTTGTCGACAGTCAGTACTACAGATTTATCTTCAGTCAGTCATGAAGTTATATCTTCATATATCATACAAGTAGACTGATGGTTTCTTTCCCTTGTTCTCCAGGGGCAGTTAATAGAATCAAGGAGATCATCACCAACGGCGTGGTGAAGGCTGCAACTGCTTCATCATCATCTTCACCCTTTTCCCCTTGTGGGGCATCAGTCACAATTTACCAGCAGCACAACCCACCTCCTCCCTCACTGCCCCCCATGACCCACCACAAACCACACTTTCAGTCTGGGGTAAGACAGTTTGCTTTTTTCTTTGTAAAACTAATAAACTAAAAAAAAACATCCCAAAAATGTTTTTAGTGTAATTTTTCTTCAAAAAAGTCCATCGTATTGTTTTGCTCATCTTAGTCCGTTCTTTTACAAATTGCATATAGTTTACATTACTGTCAACAATTTCTATTTGGTACCAGTTTTTAGTTTATGTTTTTACATTAGTTCCAAGCAGCTTGTGTTTGTTTTAAATCAGCTTTACTGTTGCTTGAATGCAGTCCAACAGAGACTCACTGTTCTGAGAAAGACTGTGACATGAACCAATACCAAAAAGGAGACCTCGAAAGAGTCCTTTGCATTACCAAGCAACACTACTTCAATTTGAACACAAAAGACATTTGATGGCCACTGTGAAGGATTGTGTCAACCTTTTGTTACTTTATTTCTATACATCACTAAGATAAATTTAAAACAGTGTTTGCCTGGAACACGCATATTCATCTATAGAATTTGTATTTTCAGATTTGGTATTGAAATATTGAAAATAAGTATTGCAACTAATGTAAAACAGATGTTATTTGTAGTAAATGGACATAAGTATGTAGAAACCAATATGGTCCTGATGACCAAAAAAACAAAGTTATTTGGCTGGTGGATGGTTGTAGTAATGTTGTCTTTCCTTTCTCAGATGCATTATGTTCAAGATAAGATCTTTGTGGGCCTGGAGCACGCAATCCTGGGGTTTGTGGTTAAAGAGCGGGTCGAGGGCCCTGGCTGTTCATACCTGCAGCATATCCAGGCTGAGACTGGGGCCAAAGTCTTCCTTAGAGGAAAAGGATCAGGTTGTTTAGAACCTGCCTCTGGACGAGAGGCCTTTGAACCCATGTACATCTACATCAGGTGGGTGTTGTCCCGTGACTTAAGGAAGATTAAGAACATTTGCTTGTCAGAGATGATTCCTGCTTGTGCAACCACCTTTGCAGGATTGTGGGCTCAGTACATTACATTTCATTTAGCTGACGCTTTTATCCAAAGCGACTTCCAGTAGAACTAAATGCAGTCTGCTCTCTCTCCAGTCATCCTAAACCTGAAGGGCTTGCAGCAGCAAAAACCTTGTGTGAGAACTTGCTTCAGACAGTGAGTAATTTCATGTTGCTGTGAAATGATAAACCACAATACTTCATCCAGGTCTGTGCTTTTCCATGGCAACTACAACTGAAAGTCCAATACAAGCGTCTACAGTTATACATGCACACTTCCCCCTATGAAAGCTTTATTTGAGCAATTGATAACTGGTTGCTGGAACACTGACCACCACCAGGTAATTACAACTGTTTGGAAATTTGGCTCAGATATAAAGTATCTATCTATCTATTTACAAAACTAGAGATAGTTGTGTATCATGTACCACAATTCTAGAAGTTTGAGGGGTGTTTTCTTCAGCTGCCTTTTGTAGAAATTACAACAAACTGGTCAAAGCTCAAAGATAGCGTGCTTCTACCAAGACATGTTGATGAACTGCATTAAATAATCTGTGTTGGAACCTTAATAGGTTTATGCAATGTTTCAGTCCATAATGCAGTGTTATAATACATTTCTGTGTTTGACGTTTTCTTAATATGATTACCTAAAATAGTACATTTTCTTATTTTATGTATTTGAACCAGCGTTATATACAATGTTTCTCTGTTTCTAGGTCCATGCAGAGTATTCTCGCTTCCTCACTCAAATGAGCACAATGATGCCATCACAACAAGGTACAATATAGCTGGATGTCTCTGATTTAATGTATGACTTGATTTAGCATTACAGTGTTGTTACATAGTAACATTCTCAGTCCAACATATTCTATATATGATTGTAGTGCTTGAAATTGATTGAAGTCATTGAAAGAGTCTGACTGGACCTGTTTCCCTCCCCTTCCAGGCTTTGCACAGCCTCCAGTGGTGAATGGGATGCCTGCGCAACCTCCTTACTACCCCCCTGCTGGATACCAGCCAGGCTACCCTACGCCTGTACCACCACCTCAGCCACAACCTGTCCCTCCACCTTACATTGTCCCACCTCCTATACCTCCCACAGCACTTCCAGGTGTGCCTCCTCAGTACCCTCTCCCCCCTGCCCAAACCCCTGCTCCTGCCCCCACCCCTGTTCTAGCTCCAGCTCTTGCCCCTGCACCTGCTCCTGCTCCCGGCACCATGCCACAGGTAGGACTGAGCTATCAAATCTTAAATTTTGTTTAATAAATTAAATATTTTATTGATTTCTTCTCTGAAAAAAGAAACAAATTTGGACCATGAATAAACTACATGTGTATAGCCTGCAAAGCAATAATAATCACCTTTTGTTTTTTTCT
The DNA here is from genome assembly GCA_037974645.1 of Hollardia meadi. Lineage (NCBI taxonomy): Eukaryota > Metazoa > Chordata > Actinopteri > Tetraodontiformes > Triacanthodidae > Hollardia > Hollardia meadi. The sequence goes on along the minus strand of JBBPCS010000064.1, from coordinate 157,121 downwards.
TCTCTGCAGACTCTTCCTCCTGCACCTTTTCCTCCGTCAGGCGCAGCACCACCCAAAGCTCCACCTCCTGTTGCCACAGCCAACCCACCACAGAAAAGACGCTTCACAGAGGAGGTCCCAGACGAGAGGAACAGCGGCCTACTTGGATACCAGGTGTGTGCGCGTGTTGAGTCACTTAGTTTCATCAGCCAATCACATGCAGTCTCTGTCTTTAGCTACTCTATTACTTTACTGTCTGTTTTATGTAGTCATTCTTCTTAAGCCATTCATTTCTTAAAATGTTGTATGTACATTGGTTGAGATAGCATGGCTTTGTGTTTCCTGCTGTTATTCACTTACAGTTTACCTGTGTCTTTCTAGTGGTAACAAGGAGTTTCAAGAAAAACGTATTATTAATACTGGTCAGCTTTGAGTGTCTTTTATAGTGGCTGGGAAATATATCAGTGTAATCAGACATGTGGTAAGCTATTCACAGTGACAGATTTTTTTAAACTTTAGTGCAGGTATAGTTATTAGCCATAAGGATTCAGGACAGGGCTTAGTCAAGGATGTCTGCTAATCGGGCCTGTGTTTTTCTGCTCATAGCATGGACCCATTCATATGACTAATTTAGGTGCAGGCTTCCCAGTGGGCAGCCCGGAGACTACAGGACCCCCACCACCAAGTTCCTCTGGCCCACCAAGTGAGAGGGACAGGTACACAGAGTTTTGTTATGTTTACAGTTTATTAATGAAAAACAAAATAATTAATAGCTTGCATGAGACAGTTGGTGTTTTTTTTTTAATAACGCCATTTCTCCTTGTATTCTGCAGTAGGCAGCTAATGCCTCCACCTCAGTTGCCTGTGAATGGAGTGAGACCCAAGATGGAGGAGAGAAGAGCACCGAAAGGCCTCGTGGGTAAGGGCATTGTCCAATGGATTGACAAAATCCCTGCCCAAATCCACAGTCCCTGACTGTGAAATTGTGCCCCTTGTAAGCTCAACCTGGATCTGTTCACAGCCTTAATGTAGAGCTGCAAAGAGTAAAATGGAAATCCTCTCCCAGGCCACTAGACTGTGTCTAAAGTTCAGTAGTTTTACTTGAGATGGTTACATAAAGCCCCAGCAGATATATTAAGACATACGGTTGGCTTAAAAGCTTTTATTTCTTGGGATTTGAATAATGAATTCCCCCGTTTTTGTGGCAGATTACAGAAATGCAGCGTTACACACACTCGCACTCAGCCTCGAACTGGCCCTTATGCTTCTCATGATTCTTACAGGATTCTGCAGCTGTGACTAGAAACCTCCAGATAGTGAGATGGAGCTATGACTCAGCACCTTTTGCGGATTGTTCGAAACTTTTGTAAAGATGTCTGATTAGTTGAGTCACCTTACCGTCATATTCTGATGACATGATCAGTCTGGGGTATCTGTAATTTTTTTTTGATTTCCTCACTAACAAGAATCTCTCCTGTTTTTGTGTTTTTCTCTTTTTCTCTGTGTTTTTCTTCTCTTCCATGTATCTCTGGGGTGATGCTGGATTCTGATTGGGGGTGGGGCATGGCTCATCCTGTGACACCGTCCTTCCACTCGATTGGTCGGCCCAAACACTGTCGCTCCCCACCAACCAATGGCTGCTTTTGAATGGCTGCCCCCCTCCTCTACTCCACTGACAAACTATGTTTTAAATCTATTAACTATTTGTTCCTCCCAAAATGTGTTTGGAGTTATTAACTTTCACCTTATTTAAAACATGTTGCTGTTGTTTTTGGGTGTGTGTTTTTTCTCCCCCCATATTTCTCTCCCTCCCCCAAATGTCCCACCTCTTCCTATCTTCTGGTTGCTTCCCATCTTCTTCTCTCAGAACCTGCACTGAAGAGATTGAAAACCGGTTTGGTGGCGTACACTGGAGACTCCTCCGATGAAGAGGAAGACCACTCAATCTCCAAAGCCTCAGGGCCAGGTAACCCTGGGGCAGTTCTCCCTACCTCCACATCCTCAGGCTGGACACAGGGCTATCGCTGCCCTCCTCCACCACCTCCTCATGCTAAAACACAGCCACAGCCACAGTCTATGCCTTTTTGGATGGCACCCTAAAACAGGAAAACTCCCTCAGTGCTTTTTGCTGAGTCTTACAGGATGTTTACCCAAACTGAGCCTGTCCTTTTCCATCATTCATCACAGGGAGGACTCTTTACAGCAGATTTTGGTTGCGGAATTGTTTTAGTGGGTCTAAATGGACATACTAAAGTTTTGGATAACTGTTTTTTTTTTTTTGGTGCACACATTGTAGTTTGAAGATGATTTTTTTCCAGATGATATTAAGCTATTTTGTGGATGTATAGATGGTCAGAGGAGCGATATTCTGCCTGCCAGTTTTATTTGAAATTGAATAAAAACACGTCAGGTGAAGTGTTTAAATATACAGTAGTATCTTTGTAAAAAACCATCACAAGGTGATGATGTTGTACATCACTTACTACTTTTCATTTTTTCCTTAATATGGCTTTTGCTACTTTGTCAGCCCATTTTCTTTCCCTTTTCCCTGTTCAAGTCATTTACACCATCCCTTTCTATTCTGGTCTTTTTGTACAGATCATACTGGACTAATATGTAGTAAACCTAAGGAATTCATTTCATGCTTTTATGAAATAAACGTAATTTATTTCCATGTTAGATCTGGTGATTCTTTGTAATGTGTATTTTTCTTATTAAAGTCGGTTCTGCCACATTTGGCAGAGGGAAGTAAATGGTGGATTAAGTGACTAACTTGCCTCACAACTGATATTACAAATAGACCGCTCATCCTCATATGAAAACCCTTGAACAAAATGTTGCCTGTGAAGGATTTGCAATGACTCAAACTTGGAAGTTGTTTAATTAAAGCAGTACAACTTGCTATGTTCTCAAAAACAAATAGTGCATTTAAAAACGATGTTTAAAAAATATTGTACACAAAGCAGTATAGCATGATTGTGAAGGGCTGAATCTACACAGTTTCAGACCATTTCAATCTCTGGTTCTCTCGGAGGGTTTGTCTTGTTATACTGAGCGATGCGACTCTCCATGATTGGCCGGAAGTGGCGGATCAGTCCCTGAAGATGAAAAATGCTTGGTAAAATGTTCATTGGTACTTTATGAACTTGTAACCTCAGTGTTTTATTAACGGCTTCAGTTGTTACCTGCACAGGCCAGGCAGCTCCGTCCCCCAGGGCACAGATGGTGTGTCCTTCTATCTGCTTGCTCAGCTCCCAGATCATGTCAATCTCTGAAACTGCGGCTTCCCCTCGGACAAACCTCCACATCATTTTATCCATCCAGTCAACTCCTGAGGGAGAGGACAAAAAATGTACTCGCACTAAAATCCGAGCACCCTCTAAACTTTTAGCAATGCTTCGACCACAACATGGGTATTCTGACAAATACCCACACAAAGGGAAGTGACAAGCACTTTCATTTCCTTTTGATTGTTTAAGTACATTGTGTTTTTAATACTTCTAAAATTTAGAATGCAGGATTTTTTTTACCCGATTATAGAGAGAGTTCGGCGATCGTGTTGATTTATTAGAATCAATGGGTGAGATGATGCATTTAGTGTTAAATACATTGTGCAGTTCTTTACCCTCTCTGCAGGGAGTGCACTGGCCGCAGCTCTCATGTTTGTAGAACTCAACCAAACGTGCGATGGCTTGAATCACATCAATCTGGAGGACAAATACAATTCTCAGATTATCTTTCTAGATTGACTGTCAATGACAGTGCACTGTCTTTTGTCGTGTATTATCCAGGGATCTGTTTACCGATTTATCCATGACTATGACGGCAGCGGTTCCCAGTGCAGTCTCTGCACGGATCAGGTCATCGAAATCCATCAAAACATCATCGCACACATGCCGAGGGATGATGGGAGTGGAGGACCCCCCTGGGATCACTCCTAATAGATTGTCCCAGCCGCCCCTCACTCCTCCTGCACAAACCACACAAAAGAGGAGAATGGAAGTCATGTCATCGACACAGAGGTGGACTGTAAACACACACCTGCGTGTCTCTCTATTAGCTCCCTCAGAGGAATAGACATCTCTTCCTCCACTGTGCACGGTGTGTTCACGTGACCGGAGATGTTGAACAGCTTTGTCCCGGAGTTCCTCTCTCTCCCGAAGCTCGCGAACCACGCTCCGCCTCGACGACAGATCTCAGGCGCCACAGCAACCGTCTCTACGTTGGACACCGTCGTCGGGCATCCAAACACCCCTGAAGAGAGAGAGAGAGAGAGAGAGAGAGAGAAAAGCAGTGAATAACCACGTAAGGACTGTAATTACAACATAACCCTGTTTTGCAGTTTTTCACACTATAATTAACCCCTGTAAGAATCAAAATGTAGGAGCTCTTATCCCACCTATGTCTGCAGGGAACGGCGGCTTGAGACGGGGTTTCCCTTGTTTGCCCTCAAGAGACTCGATGAGGGCCGTCTCCTCCCCACAGATGTAGGCCCCGGCTCCCCGCATCACAAACACATCAAAGTCATACCCTGAGCCACAGGCATTCTTCCCAATCAGCCCGGCTTTGTATGCCTCATTAATAGCCACCTGTTTGAAGAGACAACACTGTAATATAAAATACACATCATCTATCAGTTTGACAAGCCATCTATCTGTGCCTTTGTGTACCTGCAGATTTGATGACTCGTTGTAAAACTCTCCTCTAATGTAGATGTACGCAGCACGAGCGCCCATGGCTCTCCCAGCGACCAGGCAGCCTTCAATCAACTTATGGGGGTCATGACGCATTATCTCACGGTCTTTACATGTCCCAGGCTCCCCCTCATCAGCGTTCACCACCAGGTACTTGGGCCTAGAACACAGTGAAAAATGAGGAAACACGCAACACACTGATACAGAGTGTCATGGTGTGGACAGTGATGCATGCCTCACTCCTCTCTGACAAATCAGATCTAGATTGTTTTCTTCTACTTCTCGTTTCTACCTGCCATCGCTTGGTTTGTTCATGAAGCTCCACTTCATGCCAGTGGGGAATCCGGCTCCTCCTCTGCCTCGAAGCCCCGAGATTTTTACCTCATTTAGGATCCAGTCTGATCCCTTCAGCATGACCTCCTTGGTCTTATACCAGTCTCCTCGTCTCAGTGCTCCCTTGAGTCTGGTAGGAAGAGGGGGAGAAAATACTGAGTTTCTGGTCATTAGAGACCAGGCAAAATGTTTTTTGTCTTCTATGTTTTTACCTCCAGTCATGACGGCCGTATAAGTTGGTGAATATCCGGTCTTGGTCACTCAGAGGGCCAAATTTGGTCTTTTTTGGCTTCACCTGGTGACATACAGGAAGATACAAGTGTGATTGACAAAGCAGCCATTGGCAATACTGTCCCTGCAAAAATGGATGCATGAAAATTAGAACTGTCATTACTTAAGAGCTGCAACTAATTAACAATTCATCCGCAGATTATGTTTTTAACCAATCAATTGTTTTGTTTTTTCTATAAAACGTCAGAAAATAGTCTAGTGAAAGACTCTTTTAATCTATCTTCAAATTCAGTCTTCAAATGTCCAAAGGCCCAAGTTATTTTAGCTATTTTACTATTATTTATGACAAACAAAAGCATCAAATCCTCACATCTCAGAGACATTTTGGCGTTTTTGTTTAAAAGAACAAAAATGATTAATTGACTTAGAGAATTACATTATTGACATAATAGCAAGAACTAGAATGCATTATAAGAAAAATCATTGGAACAAATTGGAGGACTCACATAGGCTATATTTAGTTTTAGCCTACATGCCAATATGTGGAATTTTGTGTTCCGAGTTTAAAAATGTGAGTCATTAATTTACATGTGGTTATATACAGTACATGCAGTTTCAAAATGACCAAATTTATGTTAGGCCTAAATGATTTTTTTAATGTGACAATCACATGCAGTAATCAAAAAGACCTGAAAATAACTTTTATTAATACTATTTTTGGTAAATGAGACTCAGACAGCAAGTTAAGAACACTTTGTTAATACATTTTTGGATACATGAAATGTGGCAATAATTGGTTTATTCTGCAATATAATGAAGATTCCACAATGCATTCATACTTCTACTTTCACTGATCACAAAAGTATGCCTGTTATATTTTATATCATATCACCATCATATAGAACAATATGCAAAATACATATATTATTATTAACATATTTAAGAGATAAAGACAAATTAATTTAATAAAGCAAATTAAACAATACCATGATGTTCATCTCTCTCTTCTTAGAAAGTGCAGTTTGTTAATAACCTCTTGCTTATATGTGCCAACAACTCTCGCATGCCTGTGTACATGAAAGTAGACATCTGGGCCAGTGCATAGTTTCACAGTGTATTGCAGTGAGAAAGCAGGCCTACCTGCGGCTGTGTTGCAGTGCTGTAGGTGAGACGTGGAGCGATCTGACGCGCCACAGCGCCCCACAGCATCCGCCGAGGCAGCATCCTGCAGGCGCCCGTGGACAAACAACTCACTTCAAAACGTTTTATACACCAAAGCTGTCCCTCCCAGTCTCCGACTCCTCATACAGTCATATCGATTTCTGATACCTCTGCTGTAAAAGTGTGGGCCTGCTGGATCGGCTTAATTAAACTAGGAGGATTAACGAACCGCGTCACATCCTGTCCCAGCCTCCTGTGCGTGCGGCGCCCGACAGGTACCCTATGCACGTGCGTACACTTAGTTAATTAATTGATCAGTATCGGGGTCAAGTTAGACGCGCTATCATTAATGGGTTTTGTACATGATTTATGGACAATTCATGTGAAAATAACCAAGTACCAACCAAATGATCGAAGTTCCATAAATACCCCGTGTCTTATTCAACAGGTCTTTTTCCCAGAACACATTTCGTGTTTTAGGAGAAAAAGCAACTTGTAACATTAACATGAGTATTTACCCACCGACTCCTATACAATTTACAGTATATATATTTACATGATAAAGAAATGTATTGTTACTATTAAAACACATTTCAACTTGATATCCTATACCCCACCGTCCACTGTTGTTGTGAAAAGTCAAAACACTTGGCCAGTCAGATGTGCAGGACACCTGTTGCTAATGTAAAACAAACTCACTAGTTGAGTCAAAATGCAAATACAAAAATGAGGGGCTCATTTTTTCTCCCGTCTCCCAGGAAGTGAGCGGTCCAAACAACTATGGGGTATTTTAAGGTGGTTTCTATTCTCTTTCAAGAGACTGGCCTAAATGCTTTCAAGGCAAAGTGCCATTAGATTTATATACATGAGATTTAAATAAATGTAAGTTTATTAAATAACATCTGCCTCAAAGAGTTGTACTATCATAAATAGAGCTTGACCAAATCACTGGGTTATTACAGCACAAGATCAGCTTATAACAGATACATTGGATTGGATACAGTATTAGCCATTCAGTAACAAGAAATATCAGTAAAGAAATGGTATGTATAAGGTTGTTTTTTTTTAAAAACATCTCCATTGCATAGTTTGTCCACCAGTGTGCACAAGTTAGTTTTCAACTGACACATTCAGTACATATCTTTGTCACCACTCTCCAGTTATCAAAGTAAAGGGTTCCTTATCAAACCTGTATGTTAATGATGTGGTTTATGTTTCACCCATGCTTACTAAAGTCCACAAAACTTGTTGTTGTAGAAGAAATCAATAACTGAAACAGGAAAAAACGCAAGCTTATAGAGATCTTTATTAATTTTCTTTAAATTAACTGAAACAGAAGGCTCCACTAAAAACTGAAAATGTATCCCTGATAATGGGGTCTCTACTGAGACCGGACCCCATGTCCCTTCACCGAAGCCAAGAAAACAAACAGCTCACATAAACACACACTTCACAGCTGGCATCAGTTAACCCTCATTCATTCACAAAGCTCTGACTGGGAACACCAACACCCTTCATGAACGGGACCAACTGTCATACTGCCATTCCAGTAGGACTGGTTCCAGTAAGGCCAGTAATTTACTTTCATCACTAGTAGGTCCCCATTTTTATCTCACAATACAACAGGCTTAATTAATTTGGTTTTCCAACGTCAAATTTTACAACGGAAAATCTACAAAATTTCTTATTTTCAAACTACTGGCCTTACACCTACATGAAGAGAGTCAATCTCCCGACAGCACCAAATGATTTCTTCCCATTATATATTTTGTATAATCACTTAGTGCATTGCTCAAGGTTTCCTGAGAATTGTTGCAGCACAAAAAAAATCTAAGGCAACTTCATCCCAATATATATATTATATTGACTATAGCTCTGTACAATATGCAGGAGGAAGAGTATTTCAATGTATGTGGGTTTTTAAAGAAGTATAGTCAATTTCAATCACAATCTTAACCAAGTGAGTTAATGGACTAGATATCGCAGGTCAGAGAAAAAGGCTTGAAGCTCTCAAATATCATAGTGCAAATAAACTGGAAATAAAAAATAAAAAAAAGATTTACAACACAAGGAGTGGATAGTGCACACAAGGCCAGACCAGCGCGACTGCTACACCGGGTTCTGACTACATTGGTTTCAAGAGAAGCGGAAATAAAAAGACAACTGCTGTCACTTCAAGCCATTAAGGATTGCATTACACCCTGCAAAAGGCCTTAATGCACTTGTCCAGGGAAAGCATGAAGCTAAAAAGGTTTTTGGTCGAAGATAGATTAACTCAAAAGATAATGGCCCCTTTAGACACAGCGGTGGCTTATCTATAAGAACTGCCATGCAATAACATGTGATACAGTACTATACATGTTGAATTGACAACAGAGAAGCATGCTGAAAATGTCATTGTGTGTTCCAGTTACACCGAAGGTTTTAAAACTTCTTCACTCGAGTTCCCTTCTCTGTGCCCCGGAGGATGGAATGTACCTGTATTATTGCAGTACCTGACGGGGTTAAATGTGCAAAGAATGCATTCGAGGAAGAATCGCCAAAAGAGGACACGCAGCCCATAAAACGGCGTTTAGGTAGATGGAGATGTTGAGCCAAATTTTAAGCACAGTGCAGTGTGGACTGATCTGTGCCCTACCCTGGATTTGGTCTCACAAAAGAGTTTCAGCAGAAGAGTCATAATAAATAACAATAAATAAATAAGTACAGAAATAAGGGGGAAGTCATTTCATTCATCTCCCCAACTTGCCCCTTATCTTTTCTTTTTTTCCAAAAAAAAAAAAAAAACCCAAACAAGTGCATTGGAAGACTGAAATCCACAACCTTTGGGAAAAGACTTGTCTTCAACATAATCAACATCAACTCATTGACCCAGACTTGGTCTCTTTTGGTCAGGCAACACTCAAATATGGAAGCAGATTCTTTCTCATGGCTATCAAGACAGTTGGGAAGAATCTTCATACCCAACATTGGCTACAATTCACCTCCCTCCTCCTCTCCTGTTAACTTAAGATTTAAGAGAACAGTTCAACTAAAATCTTTGGTTTCATGTACCAAATCAAAGCAAAGATTCTAACACAAACAGGAAAAAGACACAAAGAGCATTATTGCTTACAATGTATAGAACACGTTTGATTCATTAGACTGCATTCTCACTGAAAACCACCAGAGGGCAGTGGCCACACAAACTCATTTTTGTGATCTAGGTAATATGACATCTGAATCAATACATTTATGTTGTAACTAAAATATATATATCTTCCAATATCCCTATATGTCGCAGCTCTGGATTTTAGTTTGCATAGTGAAAAGCATCCCGGTGACCACACACTCAACATACGCATGTCCAGCTAGAAAATTCAAATAAAATCAAAAAGCTCAAATCGGAAATACATTTAAAAAAAAGAACAGCAAAGAAAAAATAAAAGTTAAAAGATAAATGAAATCACATGCCAAGAGCCAGAAGACAAACATTTTAAATATCTCAGAAAAAATGTTTTCCACTTTTTCTTCTTTTTTATCATTTCATTGTTTCTTTTTTTAAGCGCTCTCTAAATGGGAGCAGCAGGTCATTAGTCCAGCCACCTGAGTGAGATTTTTTTTTACTGTGGATGCTTTACCACACAGACACACACATGTATTACACACACGCACGCACACCCTTTTCACTATTCCTCTTCCTTTGCTTCCTCTTCTCCAGTTTCCTCTTCCACTTCATCTGGCCATCGGTCGCGCTGAGAAGCTGGCGAGTGGGTTCCTCCTGGATCTTCTCCCTCTGCCTCCCTGACCATTCGCCGCTCCAGACTTCGCAGGAAGAGCTCAGGGTAGCTGGCCAGCCTGTGAGGCCCAAGGTGAGCCAAAGCCTGGAGCGCAAGAGACCGCTCCCTCTCAACGTCACCTGGAAACATCAGCGGAGGGCCGGACCCACTCCCACCATCCAGCATCGAGGGAGGGAGGAACATCGAGGAGTGGGCCTGTAAAGACAAAGCCTCCAGAGGGTTGGACTGCTCACTCCCACTTCCATCCCCTCTTCCATCCTCCCCTTGAGCAGGCCCACGCCTGGGCCGGCGTGTGCGCAGCTCCAGGCAGCTGTGTCCCTTGCGGTGACGCTGAAGGTGGTCCTCTCGGGCGAATGCCTTGTGGCAGAGCGGGCACTCGAAGGGTCTTGACCCGCTGTGGAGTGACAGGTGGTTTTTCAGGTCGTACGAGTGGAGAAACCGGGCATGGCAGTGCTGACAGGGGTAGGGGCGCTCGCCTGTATGTTTCCTCATGTGGATCTTCAATTTATCATTCCTGATGAAGAGAAAGATGAAGAATGAAGAGGCATGAAGGGAAGAATAAAACATGACAGAAAACATGAACATTCAATCAGTCCACAACACATCAAACCATTTTGTTTGTGCATATTAGATGTGAGAGTTTCCTGTACCGGGTGAAACGGACTCCGCAGGTAGAGCACTGGAAGGGCTTCTCTCCAGTGTGTGTCCTCATGTGTCGGGGCAGTTTTCCTGCTCCATGGATGATCTTCTGACAAACGGGGCACTGCTGGGGCGTCTGAGACTTCCTCTTCCTGCCACCTACTGCTGCTGAAGCTGCCCGTCCTTGATCAGCGACAGAGGTAGGTATGGAGGTGCTTCCCATCAGCACACCATCGTCGCCAAAACCCTCCATGTCATCATCCTCTGACAGCTTGTCATTTGAGGGTGGGACAGGAGGTGGGTGGGCTAAACGGGGGCGCTCATGGAGCCAGTGAAGGAGCCCTCCATTTAGTGTTGCCCCTCTCCCTGGCACTCTGATCCCCCTGGGATCTCCGTTCTGCCCAGATTTGTGTCGAAGCTCCTCCTGTTCTGGGCTGGGTGGCTGGGTGGATGGCAGGGAGCGGAAGCTGTCGGATGCAGGTGAAGGCTGCGAGATGGGAGAAGAAGGTGGTGGGTTCAAACTAGAGGAGTTCATGTGATGCGACCCAACTTTTTTCACCTTTTTTTTGTCCGTTTTTCTACGGGACCCTTTCATTATCCCGCTCTCTCCCTGTGCAATCCTCTCAGTAGCTGCGTGTTGGGCTTTCTGCTCCTCTGCTGTCTCCCTCTCTGCCTCTGCCGTCTCCCCCAGGATGTCTCTGCATGCGTCAGCCACACACTGGATGCCCAGAAGCTGAGCCCCTTGCAGCACATCTCTCATCCCAGAGCTGGGGATGGTCAGGGTGGCAGTGTAGGCAAACTCCAGCAGGGCGTCCAGGGCATCAGGTGCCACGCAGTCCAGCTGACACACACTGAAACCTCCTCCACCCTCGCCACCACTCTCTTCTGTCCCGAACAGCTGGCGAAAGTAGAGACTGACGGCAGCCATGACAGAGCGGTGAGTCGGGTAGCGTGCCCCGCGGGATGTCAGAGTGAGGTCACACAGGAGCCCTGCCCTCCTTTGGTTATTCAGGTGGGATAAGAGCTCATTGCTGTGCTCCGGGAAGGGGATCCCAATCAGACCGTCCTCTCCTGGAGACATTGCCACCTGCGTGAAAGAGGGGGAATATCAGGTAAGTGGAAGGACTGAGGTCTGAGCAAATTACAGTTTTGTACCAGCCTGCCTTTAATATGAATAACTGCATTTTGGCAGTTTTGAACACCGAAAGAATATCCTTCGCTTCTTTCAGAGTGCTGTGTATACACTTAAAAGTACCTGGAACAATTCTTCCGTTGCGTGACTGCCACAAGGAATTTCTTTCACCTGTGGGACAATTTAAACCAGGCTTAGCAACAACTCTCCCCCTTATCCTCCCCTCCCCACCCCACCCTGCACTCTCTCTTCAGATTACTAAATCAGGAGGCAGCGATTTTGTTCAGATGGGGGTTGCAGCATCAGAAGACAAATGCAATGGAGATAACAGAGCCAGCAGGAGAGGCAAAATATAACAACAAAAAAGGTGGTGAAATAATCATGAGAGCAGAGAGAGAGAGATATAAAACCAATGGTCGACGGTGACGTATAAAGGATGCAAGATTATGCAACGTACTGTAGGTGCTCTAACCTCCCTGCAGTAGGTTAATTCCTGTGTGAAACCTTTATAGCATTAGCCATTTGATTAAAATACCTGGAGAAGAGACAGAAGGGCTAATGGAGGAGAGAGAGAGAAGAAAGAAACGCAAGCAAGGGAGAGGAAGTGACAAACTAGAGTGGGTGAATGGGGGTAGTATCACTGAAAGAATGAGGAAGGAAAAAAACAGCAAGAGAATTACAACCTTTATGAGAACTGCGATCAAAGTATGTAACTTACAAATTTGGTGTGCAACATATACAATACAGTCAGTTACTAGATTTCATTTATTTCAGTTCTCTCTTCGTGTTTTTGTTGACCTCATCAAGATCATTACCGACAAGTCTATCAGTACAGTCAACATGTCGCAATGCAAGTCAAGTAAGTCCAACAACTTTCTTTATTTCTCTTTGTGAGACATAACGAGGCCTGACGGTAATAAGACCCAACACCTCCCTTCTTTGACTCCCTGAGCTCGCACCACCTACACTATACCTGCTCAACAATATCTCTAACACACCTGAGCAGACCAGATTTTCCACAAACAACTCACCCTCCAGATTCCCCCTCCCTGCCCTTCATCTCCCTCCCATAGCAACTGGCAGCCCCCTGGCCATCCAATAAGAGAGTTCAGATGGTGCCCAGAGGGCTCTGCACAACGATGCTACATCCACCCGACTAACCTGCTCCAAAACACACCCTATTAAATACACAGACACAAGAGTGCACACATGTATGCAATACAAATACACACATACACAACCCACACACACACACACACACACTGCATGCCAATCTGTGGCTCCCCCACCCACTATTGTTATATTTAACCTTATGTGACGATCTCCACGCCAGCCACACATTTAAATGTACTCCACCCATTCTACTGAAAAACAGTTAAGACAATTAAATACTTCTCTAGAACTTTCCACCACCTTTTTATCTTTACCGTTGCTCCAATAATCAATATCAAAATTCCCAAATGTCTCTTTGTCATCTCACGATGTGCTAAAGTACAGAGTCGTCTCAAATGTTAATCCTACCTTCCCCATCTTCATGGGCATGGGCACAGTCAGCTGGAGGCGAGGCAGCGTGTGTCTCATAGCATCCATCGTTTTGCTCTTCACAACTCTTCTCCCTAGCTTTAGCTCCGTCTTTGAAAACCACTCTTTTTCTTTCTATTTCCTTCTACCCTTAGATGTGTAACTTAAAGGTCTGATCTCACTGTCAGAAGTCAGGGTTAGGCGTTCATCCTTGGGGATGTCTACCTCTTTCGCACATTCTGTCACCCGTTCTCCTTCCTGTTGTATCAAAAGAGGGTGTAAGTGACGAAGGCAGATTCGTACGCGCCCCCTCTCCAAAACCCAACGGCCCATTTTCCGAACACTTTCCGATAAACACAATCTCCTCGTCGACCTCTTCCTGTTCAGAAAGAGGCCAAAAGGTAGATGGGGTGTAGTGTATCTACGGTTATCGCAGGACTGTGGATGATTCAGACCACACACTTCAATTGAACTGGTTTGACAGGAAGGAAACCAGCGCATTAAACAAAACGCCTGAGAAATAACTTTTTATTCAGTCAAGTCAATGCCAAAATTGATCACGTAAGAAATCATATTGGCATTATGAGTCATATGACATTCAGGTAGGTGCAATATGAGTTAAACCATATTACTTTGTACCACAAAGACAAACTGGTGCAGAAAGCTTCCTTTGAAAGCAACGCATAAGTGCTACTGATTGCTCGTCAGAAAATTAAACCAAGGCCTCTACAAGAGATATTTTCTAATATTTTTCAAAACCAAAGCATTTAAAAAAAAATCTGAATTATCTCCTCAGCTTGAGGCAACAAGAACGGCATGTGTAGTCACTGATACAGACGAGTGAGGAAGTTAAGGGGCACATGTTTGCTTTGTCCCTTCCACACAGACACACAGATTTTCTTTAAATTTACACCACACTAGAACAACTATTTTCATAATAAAGTAATCATTCAAGCCATTTTTCATGATTTCATTTTTCATACTACATGATTGGACTGCATTTGGACATTGGATTGGCTGAAACAAGACATTTGAAGAAATTACCTTTCACTTCAGGGCATTTTTCACTGTGCTATGACATTTTATGGACAAATGTAGAATCAAGGAAATAATATGTTGATTAATCTTATTTAAAATAACTTAGTTGCAGCCCTACATCATGCGTACTGGAAAAAACACCATGGTTGGAAAATAAAATCCCATTGGAAACTCACCATCTATGTATTTGTAGGAGAAAGGGTGAATGCATCCCTTGACCTTGCTTGTGCAGTTTGCCTCATTGTAAGTTGATATGATAAGAGACCTGAGATGTCATATTTAAGGATCACCATTAAGGGTAATCATTGTTTAAATGTATCCACAGGAAAACAGGATTGTTGATAACAATTACATACATAAATGCACAACATATCATGGTTCTCCCAAATTCTGAAAAGCCGTCAATAAGCAAAGTCACTGAAACACAAAAATCTCAAGCAAAGCAGTGCAGTAAAGCGAGACACAAAGGGGTTTTAGGAGGTGCACACAACAACGCACATTAAATTTCCGGCGCAGAGGAGAGAAAAAAAAAAGCATCATGGGTGGTTCGTGGTTCAAGCTTGTTATTTTAGGCATATTCCAAAGAACACAGACATGTTCGGAAAATAATAACATTACAAAGAAATCGCAATGATTCCCATCAATTTTCTGTCTGTGAGTCACTTAATACTGACAAATCATGAAATGCACAACCACACAAACTGCACCACTGTTCATATCCCCCCCTTCTCCTTCCTTGTCACCTCGTTTTGTTGCTAACCAAGGACATGTCTGCATAAGTTGCTGAATCTTGCAACACATTGTAGTGTAACTAACTAATGTAAGTAACAGCCCACAGGCAGATACCACAAATACACTTTGTCTCGCAAACAAAATAATAATGTTGGCTCACAAGCACATGTTCAAGTATTACCATAAACCTAATTACTGCCATTGTAAGTTTATTCATGTTAATTAGGGTTCAGCAGCTTAAAGTAAAATAACCGATATCACCGTTTGCCTTTAGGTGTGTCACTTAATGTCACTGTTAGACTTTCCAAAACATATAACCACAAAAAACAGTCACTGAAAAGGTCTCTCAGAAACTGCCTTCTTTTCAGTTTTAATTTAACGCTACAGATGCGAAGATGTTATCCTTCCAACAATTATCTCTCGTCTCTTTCTCTGTTTTTGGTTCTCACCTCCCACTCTCTTGTCAACGGTGCAGGAATTCACCTCCTCTGCAACTCGACGGTTTCCTCATCCCCCCTTTTCATTATGTGCTCACTCTTCCTCTCTTAACAACAAGAAATTAATTGTTACTTCAAAAAAAAAAAAAAAATACTGATAACATTTGGAGACAATTTTCAAACTTCCAGGTCAGTCATAAACCCGAAGCTAGAACTTAGTTGTAGGACCAGACCTTAAAACTAAGCAAAAATCAAATGAAACGTGTTTAGAAGAGAATTCACCATGGATTCATTTTTACTGAAGAGGAAATGGAAACTTAAAATCCACCATTACTGTTCACAACCACGACTCAGTGTCACTCCTGAATAAAATGTGTGTGGAGGCAAGGAAAATGACAGCAGCAGGATTGACCAAACCTGCACACAGAGATTCATTCTTCAGTATAAAAAGCAGTATCCAATGTCTATATCATGAAATCCTTCTGTACACGCTCAGAGTGTGTGATGGCTGGAACTAGAACTCCTTGTATTATTTTTATGGGTCCTATTTTCCGTTAAAGGCTGTAAGTTTTCCCAGTCCACCTCAATTATATCAGACTCCAGCGCTAAGGGGGAAAATATGACTTTATACTATTCACAGAAAACTGTGGCAGAGGGAGGGAGAAGGAGAAATGCTTTAATAAATTCTGATGTCAGACGTTTTCCAAAGAGCCTGTACATGTGTGTGACTGTGCATGCGTGTGGGCATAATGTGACGATGTGTTGTTAGTTGTATGTGTTATGTTGTCAGTACTTAAAGTAACTGAAGAAGAAGAATATGGATAGTTCTTAGACTTTAACAGTCACATTAAAGTTAAATGTGAAAGGTAAAAAAAAAGAGACATTTTAAGAACGAATGAATTTATAAACATAAAATACGGACACATAGCACATAATACGGAGCAATCAAAACACTACGTGCACACACACATTGACACACATGCATCATCTATGTTTTCATTTAGGTAAAACCCAGTATTTGAGATGTTAATCATAACCACAAGAAAACAAATTATGATGCTATGCTACCACTGTGCTAGAGAAACAACAAACGCATGGAAAGTAAGATTCAAACTCATACCGTTTCTTCTCCACACACTCGTCCTCCTCTCACCACTTTTCTTCTCTGTGACAGATTTTAAGGGTTAAGAAAGTCTTTACACCACACTTATTTGGGGGGTAGACAGTGGAGTGTGGTACTGGGACACCTTCTCTGAGGAAGAGTAGGGGAGGAGGAAATGGGGGGGGGGGGGGGAGAGATGAGAGTGCACACACGTCTGCCAAACCAAAGCTGCACTCAGCCCAGCAGAACACTCTCTCAGGACTGTCTGAGTGCAAAACCTTTACGTTTAGGCTCCAAATACACCCAGAACTACACAAGGATGCTGGCTACACACAAGCTGACACATCCAGGTCTTCCAATAATACAGCCCCTCTCTGCTGGGAGATGAAAACAGGAGCACCACCTGCCCTGCGTCCCAACAGTTCCCTCCGGACTCAACATTTGCATCCCACCAGGAGATATAAAAAGAGGCGCAACCAGGGAGAATTTGAATCGGCATTTGAATTTGTCAAAGACAAGACGTGTGACACCATCATGATAATTAGGAGCACACAGTTTAATATGAAGCGGAAATTGATGTCACTCGGGAAACAAGTTTGTTCTGTCTTTCATTCAAGAAAAGCAGTGCAGCCCTCCTCTGTCCTTACTGTAACTGGGGCATTATGGTGTGTGTACGCATGCGCACATTGTGGCCTTAGAACACATTACATTATTCATTCGGCTGGCAGAGCAGAGGCCCTTATCCCCTCACCCTACCACACCACAAACACTCTCACACTATGAGCTCTAACGGCAGCCAGTTTGAATGCGAAACCTGAACACCAAAGTGAATCTGCCGGAGGATTATCAGCTTATCAGCACATGGGACAAGACATTTGGGTGTACATATACGCTCTGCCCCGTAATACCCACCAACTTCTGACCTGATGTTAATAGAAAAGTATTTTTGCAGAAATTGAAATTCTCTTTGGAATGGCTAGGCGATACCGATATCAAATATCCCGATAATTTTAAATAAATGCCTTAAAAATATTAATTATTATGAGAATGAATATTGTGGCTTTTAATAGGATATATTTGCTCACAAGATCATTTCAGAAAATAAGCCCAAGGAAAAGACAGAAATAAAGCTCCCAATTCCTACACAATACCTAGCCTCATATTACAATTAAATATATTGATTACATTGGTATATTACCCTGGTAAAATATACAACAGATATTACAACTAAAATTAAACACAACTGTAGGTCACATTTGCTCACTGGGCACCATGTTTGTAGTTTTTCAAGTGGGATGAGTCCATTAAAGATTTTTTTTTTCTCAATTCTTTAATGATATAAACCTATTTGTTCTTTTGTTCTTTACAGCTTTCTGACTCGGAACACTCTGAAACTGATGTTTCAATATCATACCAAAATGACTTCACTCTTAAGTTAAAAAAAATATATATATTAACTTATTTTTTTCTGAAGTTAGTGTAAGGTGCATGTCTGCCATGTTTGCCACCGTGAAAGTAGGAGAGGGCAGCAGGAGCAGGAAAAGAAATCAATCTGAGGTTGGAAAGAGGAAAAGGGTATGAGATTTAAGAAGAGACAACAAAAGGAACATGAGGGAGGTACGTTTTCTAAAAACGCACATGTTCTTAGAAATCACACAAGAAAAAGGAGGGTATGGGGGAGGAGAAACACATGAGAGTGAGTGGATGAGGAGTGGGTGTTGAGATACTCTGAAAGATAAAGCACAGAAGAGGGGAGGTTAAGACAGGAAAATCTAGTCCCAGCCTCGAACAATCTCTGTTAGTGAGGAGACGTGAAACAAGAGTAGACAGAGTTGAGTTACAAGGGGAGAGGGAAGGGGGAGAAAGAAGAAGAGAAGGGAGAGGAGCAGTTGCACGACGACTGGGAGATACAGTGCAATCGAGCAAGAGGTGAATACGTGTACGCAGCCACAGGAAGTAGCAAGAGAGTCCTTGCAGGTGTGTGTGTGTGTGTGCGTGTGTGTGTGTGTGCAGATGTCTGAGGGAGAGATGTGGTAGCAGCCACCTCTATCATTAGTATCACTAAAAAGGAGTTTCACCCCGAGATGGAGAGCACACGCAGATGTGAGAGATGGAGTGTTTTGACACATTAGTCGCCCTCTCTTTGCTTTATATCTGGTTAGCAATTTCTTACCCCAAAACACTCCATAACACTGGAGCGTCAAGGTGCGTGGGCGAAATCACACACTGCTCCCCGTTTCAATCAATATGCAAGAGCAGGAGAGAAGCTTTATTTTTGTCCATATGGTTTTAATGACGTTTACGTGTCTGATGAGGTAATCTGAGATGATGAAGTTGAGGAAAGTTTCCTCTGAGAGAGCGACAACTGATTACACTGTGAAAAACTGTAACGAAAACAACACAAGGGTGATTAAGTGTCATTACAGTCAAACATACAGTAATTTACCAACATACTAGCTGGAACTCAGTGGGGGTGTTTGAACATGTCGGTCCGTGGGACAAACAAATGAACTGCGCAGGTGTTGATTACGGAGGAGAGCACCAAGCGCAGTGACTCGGGTCAACATCTTAAGTTATTTTGCACTGAGAGTAAACAAAATAAATCCTTTCTATATATATTTCTTGATTAGATAATTAGATTATAAATTATATTAAATAATCTAAAATATTTACAGTATATTACAGTACAGAAGAAATGTCAGTCAGACCATGGAGGCCAATATAACACTCCTCCTAAATCTGTGTTAAGAACCCAATAATAGTAATATATCATTTGCATTTTCAAATACATTTATTCTATCAGTTCTACACATTTGGAGGGGCATTCTGGCAATGTTAAGTCTGCATATGACAATATTTTTCATATTCTCAACTGTTGTCATTTTCTACAAATAAATAAATATGCTAACTATTCATTAAATAATATTAATGGACATATACCCCTAAGCTGTGAATAATCTTTTAAGTAGCCTCATTTTTTCCCCAAACACGTGGATTTGTGCATCCATCTACGGACAACAGGAAGAACAAGTAGCGATATGATATAATTTAATCTAACTCAATAGCTCTCTAATTATGATAAATCCCTTGGTGATGCTAATATTTCTTTTTAACTGAAACAGTTGTTTTTTCCACTGGAATTGGATAAACCACATAACAATACAATGCAGTTTAAAACAAAAACACCTGCAGCTGCAAAAATCAATCTACAATTCTAGGATTTAGCAAAAAAGGTTATTTAGGTTTTTCCCTTCAACACTGTAAATGGATGAATTGATGCACATACTACATTGCTGTGTACTCATGTCGTGCATGTCTGTGTGGGTAAATCTGGAGATGTTTGGAAGATACGACTCTCTGTATATTATGTTTATTCTTCTTATTTACCCCTCAGTTGGTGTGGATATCGCGGGATGCTTTGGAGACGAGGGTGGGTAGAGAGGGGGTTTAGTGGAATGTAAAAAAAAAAAATTTCTATTGACAGCACACACACATTCTTGTTACTCTGCACATGTTTTTGTGTCTAAGTTGCATCATGCACATCACTGGGAGGGTCTCAACAATTGCTGCTCTCCTACGCAAATGACCTCTCATTTAAGAGGAAGATATTGCGAAAAAGGCCTGGATGCACACACACACACACATACACAAACACATAGTGAGAAAAATGTCGCAAAACTAACTGATCCTGATCAGTTTCCTCTTCCTGTGCTCAGTTAAGATGGTCGACCACTAGAGCAGATGGAGAGATAAATGGAAGACAAACTGAAACACAGAAATGCAGCAAAGACTGAGATAAATGAAATTTAAAAAAAAAAAACTATTATTAGAGGACCTTCCTGACAAATCAGCTTTACAGCACGGTAGCGATACAGTGAGGCGAGGAGACTGCATTATGACTTGAGAATAATTTCAGGTCAGATCTTGACTTGTAGAAAGCTACACAAATGAAAAACAACAACAGACAAGAGGTTAAACGATCAAATAACTTATTTTCCTGATAGACGACTCATGGCTGTATCATAATTTCCTCCTTTACCGCCTGGACGTGTGACGAGCTTTTCAATCTGATGTGTCATATGTCCTTCGTGTACCGATAGCATTTGTTTTGGAAATTTTATCAAAAACAAAAGTTATTTTATTTTTCCAAAAGGGATGGTAAAGCCTTTTGGAATAAAAAAAAAAAAATCCATTCGTTGCTGGAGTTCCCCTTTGAAAATCACACATGAAAGGGGTCAGTTTCAGCAACAATGACTGTCTTTGCCTGCTCATGGTTGGGTGTTTATTCTCACTTTCCCTGAAATGTTGTCTCACTGTACCTATTTATGATAACCGCCCGCTCAATGTCTATAGAAACAATTGCACTGTTACTAGAAGAGCTGAATCATGATCACTCCTTCAGCCTGTAGCTTTTTCTCAAGCCTGTTTTATTTTTTTCTCCGTCTGGTGACTCTTTACAAGAAGAAGAAGAGTCACGGCCACCTGTCAATTGGTTAACACTGGGTGGCGTGGGCTGCATGGCTGGTGGTCGAGAGCGAGGGAGGCCTGTCAAATGCTACAGAAACTCATGACTGAAAAGAGGAAATGGCAGATACAGAACTTCCTCTATTGACACAGATCTGAGTGGGGGCAAGACTCAACTGCAGTAGAAGCAGGCTGGATTACGGACACCATGTAGTCACCACCGTGCCATTATTGCTTCAATGTAGAGAAGCAACCGTTATATATGGCGAAAATGTGGAGTCTGTCCAAAGACTAAAGGGATACGTTCATGATTCGTGCATGGGTTTAATAAAGGGGCCAACGTGATTTCATAGAAATAAACCAAAAACCGTAATATATCCTTAACAAGCCAAATCCAATTTCTTGCATTGGCTGACGCACCAGTCTTACTACAGAGGTGTAATTTCTCCTTGTTCTTTTCATGAATAAAACTTCAAGTAGGAATAAAGCGATTGACAGATTTTCTCGCAAATAAATTGTTTTTGCAGGGGAACGAAGCTGATTAAAGGGTGAAACAGCTTCAAATATTAGGGCCAAAAGAAAGAAACCTTTACTTCTTTCATGTCCCACTCTCCCTTCCCTGTTCTGTTTCACTCCCCACCTCCCTCCCACTCAGTCAGTCTGCATGAAACTGAAAGACCCGGGTCTGAAAAGGGGGAATTTATATGGGCTTACATGCCCTAATTAAAGCATTTCCTGGAACTGTGTGCATGCATGTATATATGTGTTTCTCTATGCATGTCTTAGAGTGTGTGTGTGTGTGTGCGTGTGTGTTCTTCGCCTGACAGACCACTTCACTTCCCCCTACCCACCGTTTCACGGACACATGGTTGTCACCAGTCATACTCCAGCAAAGCCATGGTCACATGATCGGTCACACCAACTTGCCCACCACACACACGCACACACACACACACAAAAAGTCACAGAAAACTTCAACTTCAAATCAAATGGATTGTTAATTAAATGCAACATATAATCCTTTTTCTCTATCACTTATAAAAATGTGTGTTAGAATTTTAAAATGTAGTTCAGCAGGTATTTCTGTGTTGCCTCTGACAACGATCAGCGGTCATTGAAAAGAGGCTAAAGGCAGGTTTGTCGCTGTTTACCAGCTGAAATCGGTAATATTTTAGTTAATATATCATTATTAAATTGATCTGTGTGTCAGAGTGTGTTAAAACATTAAAACAATGCGTGGAGTGTGGTTGGAGATGGACTTTATATTACTCTAGATACATTTTGATTGTGGTTGCCCAGTTTGGTTTACAACACCACTGAAAACTTTATGACAGTAAATAGACACATTTTTATTAAAGACTTCTTGAGTGTGTTGTGCAAGATTTTTATTTTAGGGTACTGTCTTCGTTGTGAGTTGATGATAAGTAGAAGAAAAGAAGAAGAAAAATGAATCGCTTGTTTGGCTTGTTGTTTGGTCTAGTTTCAAGTCCGCAAACCTGGAGGTTTCCTTGGTTGAACAGTAATTATAAACTGAAAGAAGTCTGTGAATGAGATATGTGACAGTAATATTCTTTACTTTTAATTATTTGTGGGGTAAAACAAACCAATAAATGTGGCGTTTGTCAGTTTTTAGGCTGTTATGTTCCCCAATAAAGTGCATTATAATAATGGTACAGGAATTAGAAATTAAGCTTTGGGCTAGTCCAAATAACTCACACAGTTTATAATATCTGCTATAAATTTATAAATTCTGATTTTTTTCCAGTTGTATTTTATTGCAGGTTTTTAAATTAGCTCATGTTAGCCTGAAGCCATCTCCTCTGCTGTACAGTGTGGTTTATCCAGTGTTATCTAGTGTTGCCCTGTTCTGATCACACACACCACAAACCTACAAATATCATACGGCCATTTTAAACACAAGAGTTCATTTTTATTCCCGAGCCATCTTTAAAAGCTGATTGCAGTTATAGAACATCGTTAACCTACAGATTGTAAAATATTTACCTGCTTGACCACTTTATTCATCATTTTCATTTTTTTCCCCCTAATGTCTGTGAGGTCTGATCCATCATTTTTCAGGTGTAAACTGCAACCGAGGAACATTAAATGTGTGAATGAAATGGATACAGATACATTTTTTTATTTATCTGTGTTGTAGTATGTTGAAAAACAAACAAAAAAGAGTGCATTGTGGTTAAAAATGTTCTTTACACTAAATAAATGGTGACTGGGTTTGTTTGATGTGGTTAAAAATCATCACTTTGCCCACCAACAGCAACAACAAGGTAAAACAACTTCATAAGTGTGACATTTGATACTCTGCGATCTTAACCTGGGAACCAGACGAGTCTGTGAGCTGGTTGTTTCTGTCAAGTTTGAATCAAATGCGTTTACAATACATCTATTTTTAGGGACGCACAATATTTATCACACTGATAAATTAGCATTCTGATAATGGAAAATTTTATATCATCGGTTATAAACTGATAATGAAATTAAAGCCGATAAGTAGAGCAGATAATACGAAGCCAAATTGCTTTAACTGACTTAATAAGCGGAACATCTACACACTCTGATACAGTAACTGGCAGTATGCATATTTAAAGATGGTTTCCGCCAATAAACAGAGAAGAAGAAATACGCTGTTGTCGAGCTCGTGACATCAAACTGCTGCACGTGGGTAGAGCCACACAGTGTAGACTAGACTTTTTACAGTTTCAGTAAAAACAACAAGATTGCAATTTGCATTAAATATTCCACAAGGGTTCAGAGAGGAGGGAGAACGTCTACGAGTTTTATCACAACAAATTAGAGCTATGGAATATTAAATCATCCATCTGTGCTCACTACATCTCAGCCTTTCTTACACTCAGGTGTTTATAAACTTATGAATTTTTTAACATACAAAAATGTGAAATTATTGGTTATCTAATTGGTATCGGCCATGAGAAGCAGGTAATTATCGGTTATCGCATTGTTTGAAAAACATATACACGTATATCGTGCATCCCTTTTTGTCAATGGAGTCTGGTGGCTTTGAGGAGAGCTCTATAATGGCTCAACAAAGAGGAGCAGACTCTTTAGTAAAAATCACCATATGGATTCTGGCCATAATGTTGTCGGAGACCTCGAATAACAATCTGAGCCTGTCAGTGGCAGAAACAAGCACTTTAACTGGACGTACGCGGTTACCCCTATAAGGATTAAGTTGCAGCCATTGCATCCAGTTTTGCAGCTACCCAGCTGAATCGATGTACTGGACCCATTCCAAAACAGTTTGTACCCGTTAGTCATTTAGACACCAAAATATGGAAGTGTGTATGCTCACAGACATAGACACCATCACTGCTCATCTCTGCACACTGTATTCTGTTTACATTTGTTTCGTTGATCAGCGCTACGTCGCATTTTTCGTTGCTCAAATTCTCCTTGAAAGTTGGTGCGGCACTGGCAGGCTACAGTTTTCTTTGCTGTAGTTTGTGCAGAAAGTTACAGGTTAGATTCCTGATTCCCCTTAGACTGCAGAGGGTGCTAATATACCTTTAAAGGAACAGTTCAACCACAAATGAAAGAACCACCAAGAAAAAAACAAACATAATATTGGCTCCATACACCTGGTATCCCTTACCTATTGCCCTGAGATTACAAATTGATTTCAAAAGACATTATTTACACCCTTTCATAAAATGAAATTCTCTAATCCTCTAAGCTGAATGGAGCCATTATATGTTTTTTAAAAAAGTGTTTTTATGTGAAGTTCACACCTACATCAGATGTTTAGGAGAATGATGCAACACTGTTTTGCTGTGAAGCTCCAAAAATGTTTTGTGGAACTTCATCCAACTTTCCAACAGCATGTCCAGCTCATGCAAGTAAAAGATCTGAGTATTGATTAATTATGAGTTTTAGCCTCTGAAACTTTTACTTCACTACAATTGGGGGGTAACTATTGTACTTTTTACTCCACTGCATGCAATTGACCGCTACATTTAGTAGTTACATTTAAGATTAATATTTTTACATTACAAAACATACAAGCTTATGAAATACAATGCATTTCTTGCCTTCCACCACTGTCTGTGGCAAGAGGCGGACACCATAAATAAAAGTGAATTTGAAAGACAGAGCGGCTGATTTTGGGATTTATACATATAATATACGTGTGGATATGCCACGTTTCCTACCTCCAGTCCATAAACCCAGGAGAAGATGGGTGCCTGCTTTCTTCTGCCTCTAGCTTGTCCCCCTCCTCTTTTGATTCTTTGCTCAGAGGTCAGCAGATGTCATACACCTAAGGGGAAAAAGGCACAGAGGTGTGAAAAAATTAACCTGATTTAATTTGGGCATCATTCATCTCAAAAGGGGAGTGGGGCTATGAGTCAAGCATTCACCGAGTATGCGTACAAAGATGGGGAACGTGAACTAATAAAAAAAAAAAAAACACACAGTGCCAATTAACTAAGGTCTTTTTTTGTGTAAAATAGTTTAGCTACAGTACATGTAGATAAACACACACCCACAGGCGATCACATGACGCATCGGATGTAATTCGGGTGGAGTGTGTGTGTGTGTGTGGGGGGGGGGGTTCTGTTAAAAGAAAGATAGAAACCGACCACTTCCTACTTTGAGTTCTTTGGAAAAGAAGTTCTCCAACAGTCAGTGTACGTTGGGAAAGAACACACACACACACACACACACACACACTTCAAGATGCATGTGATTAAGACCGCACTGCACAGAAGTCTAGGTGGCATGTGTGCACACATGTTTATGATTTCCAACGCTCTCAAAGAAACATTCAAGAATTATAGGCGATGATGTGGAGAGTGTGTTTCTTTTTAACTGCAGACTGCAACACACAATGACGATAAAGTGTCAGGGAGAGAAGCTGAGATCAGCTGAGGAGAGGGCCTGGAGAAAGCAGAGCAGGGTGGAGGAGGTCACGTCAGGACGGCAGAAGCGAGGGGATGAAGCACAGATGTCTCATTATGTTGCAGACAAAGTTAGGGCAAACAGAGCTTGCATTAAGAATTTATTTCAAAACCCTGATGGCTCTTCCATATGTGGGGAACCAGCTCAGCATGAGAGAACATTAGAAATGTCCACTCACATGACGGCACGCAGCGGACGACGACAGGGAGACAAAAATGAAAACAAAAAGGCTTTCTTTCTCCTAACTTTTCTTCCCTTCAGTCACAAGCTCGCCCACAAACAGAGGCCTGTAGACGAAGAGTCAGCCTCACACTCGAGCCCCTCGGAGACAGAGAGGTGAGCCAAAAAAAACCCAAAAAAACTGCGACAACACCTGAGCCTAGAGGGCATAAGGCATTAACTACCTGCATGGATGTCTAAAGATTTAACCAAACAGGCTGTGCCCAAGACGGGGAAACCAAACCCAAGCCAGTTGAGCTTGTTAGGCCGGTCTATCAGAGGGGCGAGTCAGCAACTCATTTACCTCTGTAATGACACACACACAAAAGCCCACTGGCATGAGAGGCCTCCCCACCCCTGAGGTAGGCAGAAGCCTTAACCTAACATTACAGCCGGAGCACATCCTATTCCAACACAGGATAGTGAGGGGATTAACATAAAATACTGGTTGGCCATGGAGAGGATGATGGTGATGATTAGCAGACCACTGAAGGGGGGATCAT
This sequence comes from Hollardia meadi, assembly GCA_037974645.1. Classification (NCBI taxonomy): domain Eukaryota; kingdom Metazoa; phylum Chordata; class Actinopteri; order Tetraodontiformes; family Triacanthodidae; genus Hollardia; species Hollardia meadi. The sequence goes on along the minus strand of JBBPCS010000064.1, from coordinate 130,225 downwards.
TTGGGTGCAAGAGGCTAAATCCGACAGATTCACTGCTCTCTGTGTAGCAGAGAGGTAGGTGATGTGCGTGAGAGCAGGTTAGGTGTTGGATGTCAGCCGGTGTTCTCGGCTATAATTAGAGTCCCCAGAAATGTACCCGTCGACCCCGCTCTGTTTCGTTCACCTGGCCGCTGCGCACAGACGCACATATCGAACGGCGGCTGCTGCACCTGCTCCAACAACAACAGAAAACACAACCACACAGCCGACGTTTTGACTAAAAGCGAGGCAGAAACACGCCCCGACTGTGTTATCAAGCGGGGGGGAATAAATGTCTACGGGAGTTACCGAACACCCGTGACGTGGATTGTCCTCCCGTGACCCCGATCAGAACCGGGAAGGAGGGACGAGGGAGGCTATAGGTTGAGGCAAGCCGGCGCTGTCATGGCAAAACAGACCGAAATCACATTGAACTTACAGGTGTGTTACAGTTTTCAATCAAATCGACAGAAGGCAGGTGAAGCACCTACCTGAGCGCCGGTGTGTCACCTGTTTGGACTCGTCGCCTCCCACCTGACCGGCCTCCACACTTCCTGGATTACTCCGTCCCACCCTGCCTATTTCTGCTACCTTTTCTTCTTCTTTCGCTCCGACAGCTCGTGTGTTTTCTCCGCCGGGGGTCTCCGCTCCTGCCGTCCTCAGCTCGACACCCGGGAGGTTTTAATCTTCGTGCGTCGGCGTTTTTTTTTTCTTCTTCTTCTTCTTCTTCTTCTTCTTCTTTTTCTCGGTCCTCTCTCTGCAGACCGCCGGGCTCTCTGGGCTACTCTGACCCCCCTGTCTGCTGCCTCACTCTGACTCCCTGCTCCTTCTTTCTGAGAACCAGGAAGCGGCTTGCCCTACTTACACCCAGTCGCGGATTGGCTCTGGCAAGGCTGGAGAGGAGACCGCTGGGGTGGGCAGGGCACAGGGGGAGAGGGGGAGGGAGGAAGGGAGGGGGGTCCGGCTCTGGTGCGATAGGCCAGTAGCAGTGTCTGTCGCGGTGCCGGGTGACGGAGGGAGGAGAGAGGTGGGCAGGTTTGAAGACCCCGCTCCTCCTCCTCTCTTCTTTGGGCATCACCACCATAGGTGGGTTGAGTACAGCGGACAGCGGAAGCGGATTGACGGATATCAGCTTATTGCTTACCTGTCAGATGCAAAAGCATTTTCAGTCGAATTAGACTTAGTGCCCCCCCCCTCCTCATGACTCAGCAAAATTCCCTTCGAAGCCAGAAGTGCACGGGTGGAGAGGTGGAAGTGTGCCAGTACTGAACTCCAAACAGGTGCCTGGACTGAAGCTGGCAGATGATTAAACGGAACCTTTTGTGATAAATGAAACCCTCACAGAGGATGTGTCACATCATAAGTGAGGACAGCAGCGGGTTAACTAAAAAAAAAAAACTAAAAAACTTTCAGTGAATCGGTGTGTCAGTCAGGAGAAAAATATTCAGTCGGCTGAGGTGCAAATCACAGTAGCCTATTTATGAGCATTTTTTTCCAGAGTGAAAACTATATATTTTTTGTGACAAGCACAGAACAGAAGCTTCATTTCACTGCAAACAACTCAACTCTGAAAACTTACGCATACGGGTCCTGTTTGAAGTGGTTATGGGTATGGGAATCACCTCGCTTTTTCAAAGTTTGAATCTCATCGCCGTCTGCTGAAGCTCCTGGAGTGTGTTTGTGTGTGTGCGCGTGTGTGTGTGTGTGTGTGTGTGTGTGTGTGTGTGTGTGTGTGTGTTGGTGGGTTTAGAAGTG
>JBBPCS010000064.1:113156-128352 GCA_037974645.1 Hollardia meadi | reverse complement strand
CTCATCGCCGTCTGCTGACGCTCCTGGAGTGTGTTTGTGTGTGTGCGCGTGTGTGTGTGTGTGTGTGTGTGTGTGTGTGTGTGTGTGTGTGTGTTGGTGGGTTTAGAAGTGAGGGTGCAGGAAGTCTATATATAATTTTGCGGTGAGCAGCCAGCCCACCCATTACCACCCACCCTAACCTTAAATCTGTGCTTGCTCTGCGGTTGTGCTACTAGTCGGAGAAGTAAAACTACATGTGCACCATATGTTCCATGAGGGCAACCGATTTCCCATGTTAGTCTGCAAGCACGTGGTTCCCAACTTGGAGTTAGACGCCTCCAAGGGGTCGCAACATAGATCTGAGAGGGCAGGAGGTGATTAGATGGTAGCAAGAACAAAACGTGCTGCTGCTGCTGCTGTATAAATATTTTTTCCCCCTGACTTTTGGTGAAATTCTACTTTCATCTCTCCGGGCCTCTAAAAACTTTTCATATGAAAGAATCTGAAAAGGCAAGATCACTCTTTGGTTATTACTCTATTCTTCTGCCTCACTGCATTTTAGAGGCAAATATTAGACTTAGTTACTACTCACTTTGCAGATTCCAATTATTAATACAAAATAATAAACTAATAAATTATTATGTGTAATTATGGATTAAGATACCTGTAAGTAGCCTTTATAAAGTTATTAAAATTAGTCCCAACCATTAGTGCCTGCAGCATCAAAGCGATGAACACATTAATGCACCAGAGCCACCAGATCAGCACACTGCAGGGGTCAAGCAGTCAGGCCTATTCTCTTGGTGTCCGCCACACATGCACTCGCCCACGTTTGTCTATATTTGTGGACCAGTGCCTATGGGTTTTGAACAAGTGAACTCTCAAATTTGCATTCATCTTTGTCATCATAAACAAACCACTGTTTTAAAGCATAAAATCAATTTACAAAGCGACCATTCACCCTGTTTGTGGATGAATTATATCAATCCAGTGACTGCAAGAGAAATACACACATACTGTTGCTATTACTAACTGTATTCCAGTGCAGTTTGTTTCCAGCGAAGCCTCAGAGTAAAAACATTCCTGTTAGTCTTATGAGAGCCAGAATGACAGGCAGCAATTACTCTCCTCCTCACATTAAAATGTCCCATCATTTAAATGGCCCTCCTATTCTCTCATGTGACCGTTCAGTACACACTTGACTTAAACATGTTCAAGTTTCTGTTGTGTTGATCTGATTATTAAAGTGTCATCGCCATCTAGTGGTCACTGTACAGCTAGCAGGCCTGAATCCCTAACAATGTCTGCTCAGTTACAGCCTCTACTACAAAATTAGTGCACTGTAGAAACAAGGAAATACAGCATGTTCACCTCCATGTGCTTTTCTCTCATAGTTAACGCGGATCTTCTCTCCCTTTAATAAAAATGTTAGGATAATTCCTGAACAATATCACAAAAACCCTGAATATTTAGGCTACAGAAAGGCAATCATCCTCTTATTGACAAATGCATGCTGCTTTGTGAGACTCTGGAGGCTCTATTCAAACAGTGTGCAAAAAAAGAAGTAAAATGTAAATACAATGCGTTAAAACCTTTTAACCTGTAGAGGTGAAAAATAATTCTCTCAATTAGAACATTTATGAGAGAGGAGAGGTAGAATGAATATGAGTAAGGGAAAGAAAGTTATAGGAAGGGAATGTGGATGTGAGTGTATCTGCCCTCTAACCCAGGATTAGGGTTGGGGATCCAGGCACAGCAGTAGCGGTGGTACCAGGAGGATAAAGCAGTACAAACACAGTTCTTGACCGCTCCACTGGTGGCTCACACAAGAAGTCCCAAATTCTCAGAGATCACAAATGAGTCCAAATCACCAGGGGCCAGGTCCAAGTCGAGTCTCAAGTGAAGCTCAGAGTTCTAAGTAAAATAAAACATTAAAATTAGAGGATTAGTTCACTCAGATTACAGAAACAACAAATCCTTACCAACAGTTACAACAGTGGAAAGTAAACAATTAGTCAAATCCTGTACGTAGGTACTTTCTACTATTTTCATTTTCTTTTTACTTATACTTCACTGCAATTCAGGGTGAAATATTTTACTTGCATTTACTTACATGCATTTCACAGCTACATTAGTTATTAGTTACTTTTAAGATTTGATTTGATTTGATTAGCTTATGAAATACAATGCATTTTAATTATTAAGCAAATGGTTCCTTACATTTTAGCTTCTGACCCCTTATAATAAAAGAGTGTCTATAGTTGGGGCCCATTGTCACAAGAAACTGCAAAAAAAATTGTTTAAAAACTTCACAAAAATAGCAAAGATTAAAGAAAAAGAAAATGTGTGCAGCAGAGTAATATGAACTTAAGGATCTTCAGTCGCTGCATTGTGGTATTCAGCCATGTGAGTTTTGGTTTTATTTTATTTTATTTTTGAGCCAGTGTTTGGTCCATTCTGGAAAAATGTCAGACACTTTGGAAGAGGACCACTGCCTCTATAGATATAAAAGGCTCATTCCAAGGTACACAATGATTCTTAGTTTCAGCTGATTAAACACATAATAAAACATAATTATGAATGTTATATTTCATTTCTGCCCCTAAATCCCTCTCAATTCTACACACTGGGCCTTAAATGTTCAAAATCTCATACGTATATTTAACCTTTAAGTACTTTATATACTGCCAGGCAGCTTAATCTATATTAATAGCCTACATCATAATTCATTAGTTAATTAATAATTAGAATCAAAATTGTACTTGAGTAAATGTGCAAATGAGCTCATGCCTCAACACACTCAACAAGATGTAAATCCACTTTATTCTCCAGATATCATCATCATCATCATCATCATCATCATCATCATCATCATCATCATCATCATCATCATCATCATTACCACCATGATTGTTGAGAATATCATCATCATAATCATCAACTTCAATACCACACTCATTATCATCATTGTAACAGCATTATTATCTATTTTTTTCTGTTCAAAAGCTAAAGCTGCGATAAATAAAAAATAAAACATTTGGTCCTTTACTATATAGTCTAGGCAACATGGTATCAGGGGTTAAGACAGAAATGCCTTGTTGCTACCAACACAAAACATCAAACATCACTGGAAATGGTGCTGAAACAGTGTTGGAGGGCGACAGAAGGAGGAGCAAATCGAACATGAGGCTGATGGCAGCAAAGAGCAAAGTGTCGGACAAACCGAGAGAAAGGGGGAGAGTCTGTGAGTGTCAAAGAAACTGTTAGCGACCGGAGCTGTGAAATCAGATGAAAGGCAGCGATACAGACGATACAGACAAGAGATGAAAGACTCAGAGACTGAGTAGCGAGGAAGCATACAACAGACCCACGGAGAGGCACATATTTACAGTATAGGGAGCCAGGTGGAACAAAATCAAGTGAGCCACAGAGCACAGCAGAGGAGTATTGTGTGTCACACGAAAAAAACATAATTTACAGAAGTTGTCAGAGTGAACATGTAGGTTTAAAAGTGTTGACTTAGTTCAAAAACTAAACACCACACACCTGGGACAACAAAACTACCAGTGGACTGCTCCTAATTATTCAAATTCATATGATCATTGACTTTACAGTGATTTTTTAAACTCTATATGCTTATAATTATTGTAATTCTGATGAGAAAATATTACACTTTGGTGAAAAATGGGAGGCAAGAGGGAGTTGGAGCTGGAAACCAGGAAGTGTCTGCTCTATTGCCTGCATGTAAAACTGACGACACAAAAGACTTTCTTCCCAACAGCAGAAACACTAGTGTTTTCTTGCATTTATTATTATTATTACGATCGTCAAAGTCATTTTCTGTCACATTATGAGAGTCTCAATGTTTCACATATATTGCCGTTTTCATTGTCAAGAAAATGGAGACATTTCACATATACTGTTTTTTTTTCCAACTCTCAGCTATTGCTTTCACCCTGTTTTATAGTTTCCACTTCAGCTCCCCTGCTTGCTCCAACAATCACTAACACAGATATGTATGTATACATTTTGATGTTTTTCAGACTCTACCATTTCCTGGCAGACCCATAAATCTCCTCCTTGATCAGTGGCTTGGTTGAGTCACATGAACACCTGATGTTCTAAGACAATCACATCCTAGAGTAAATGCAAACTAGATGTACCTGTCCACATGAGATCATCGTGCCAACTCACACACATTATTGATGGCTCTGCTCATCAGCAGTGGCCACCACACAAGTCAAACATCCTGTGAGATTCTCTTCCTCTGCATTCTTACATGTTGGCAGGCAGTTTGTGTCTTAGTCCCTTTGAGTCTTTTCTAACGAGTGGCAGTTGAGAGTCCTTTTTCACACCTTTAGGGGAGGTGGTGTTGGCAGGGGCGGCTGCATGTACGGATGTAGTGGTGGATGCCTGAGAGGTCTGGGCAGTGGTAGAGGGTGTATTAAGTTTTGAGGAATGGGTCGGGGCAGTTGTGGTGCTTGACATTTGTTTTGGGGGATGAGCCGAGGAAGATTGGATACTAGGAGAGGTCGTGGTGGAGGAAGAGGTGGTGGTAAGAGAGGAGGGGTTAGTGGAGCTCGGCTTTGTGCAAGTTGTTGAGGATGGGGTCGTCATTAGGGTTGGTTTGGTGGCATGACCAGAGCCTGAAATGGGGCTTGGCGTAACGACAGGAGGGGTTTGCTTTACAGGATGAACTGAAAAAGTTACTTTAGTGGGAGAACTAGTGTTAGCTGGTGTTGGGGAAGGAGATGCAGTTTGAGTTGGGGCTAGAGGCAAGGCCTGTTTTGGGATCTGGCTCGAGGTGGGGCCTCTGGCTGAGTTGGAGACAGAAGGCTGGAAACATTGGGTTGGGCTCTGGGATTTACTTTGAGAGGGGACAGATGTAACAGGGATGGGACAGGGGGAAGGTGAAGGGGTAAGGGTTTGGGTAGGAGTGACAGGTGTGAGTGTAGGTGTTTGGGAGGGAGTAGAAGTGCAAGTGCGGGTAGTCTGAGTGGGAGTCTGTATTGGAGAAGGGATTGTGGTTGGAGCAGGACTGGGGCCAGACAACGGAGAAGCAGAGGGAGGTGTGTTAGATGCCTTGGCTCGTGGGCTCTGGGGATGTGGTGGGGAAGAGGTGACCAATGAGGAAGGGGGAGAAGAGGAGGTAAGAGATGACTTGGGGCCATAACTCTGAGGTAGTGGAACAGGGCTAGAGACAGAAGATGGAGGTGGTGTGGAGGAGGGAGAGGGAGATGAAGAGCGGGGGGAGGGTGTAGGGTTTGGTTTTGGACGAGGAGTTGATGACAGCGACAGCGGGTGCGTTCCTGTTGAAGGAGGGGTGGAGCAGGGAGGAGGAGAGGAGGAGCAAGAGGGGGTCATTGGAATTGGTTTGGGACGAGGTGGCTGGGAGAGTATAGGTGTAGGAGACAAGCGTGTGGGTGAAGGTGAAGTGGTGGCAGAGGAGAGTGGGGTCTGCTTTGGAGGGGAGAAAGATGGTAAAGAAGCTGCAGAAGGCATGTGTGCAGCTGTAGGTGTGGGTACAGAGGCAGTGTGAGGGGCAGATTGTGTGTATGTGGCTGTGGGCTGAATAGGAACTGTGGCCTGTGCATTAAATGGCATATTTGTCACTGGCTGTACTGGAGTGTTAGAGGTCAACATGTCCGTACTGCCTCCCCTGGCCAACTGCCCTGCCAGGAAAGGGGCTGCCAGCAAATTACCACCAGAGGCCTTGCGATGGAGAGGCGGGTGAGGCTGTACTCCAGCCCAGGAGCGATGAGGCAGAGTGGGCTGCGAGGCTGACAGCAGCCTGGCCTCCTGGGTGAGTCTACCCAGTGCTGGCAGACCTTGAGAGCTGTTTCCTCCATGACGTAACAGAGCTTCTTTTGCTCCCTGCTGGCCTGTCACAGAAGTGTTGCCATCTGATGAGGCACAAGAGGCAGCGGGGATGGTGGTAGGCATCTTGTGGAGGGGTGGAGTTAGTGGCCCTCCACTTGTCGGGGTTCCAAGTGATCCAGCAATCACTGGAGAATGATCAGCCTGGAGGCGGAGGCTATAATGAAGAGTCCTTCCCTGTTGGACAGAAGTTGGGACAGAGGAGGCTTGTGTGGGTGGAGTTTTAGCAATAGGGGGTGATGTCACCCCACCAGGAGGGCCCATAGTCGAGGGAGATGCAGGAAATCCCCCTCTGGGCGACAAACCCCCTATCCCTCCCATCGCCATCATTCCAATGAGAGAGCTCACAGAAGGGCGGAGGGGCTGTAAAACAGGAGCACGAGGAGGAGACAGAGGGAAGGAGGAGGAGGGAGAGGGAGAAACAAGAGGGGAGGGCAAGAAGAAAGCACCTCCAAGTACATGCTGCTGTTGCAGCTGCTGGAGCTGCTGCTGTTGTTGCTGCTGCTGGTGCATGAGGGCAATGGCTACATTACTGGTGGCAGCTGCGGTCTGCAGGGGGGCATGAACCAGCGGTGCCCAGATGACCGGGCGTGGCCGAGGAGACACTGTGCCACTTCCTCCCATGACTCCGCCTCTTCCTGCAGCAGCGGCTGCAATGGCATCCTGCATGGCCGGCATGCTGTCGTGTTTGACAATCTGCTGCACCAGCATGCTGTCACAAGAACCCAGACTGCCTGCTGCAAGGCCTCCTCCGCCTCCTGGACCCCCTCCACCCCGGCCTCCACCACGACCCATACTGCCCCCCAGAGAACCACCCTGGGATGACTTCCGCAGGAGCATGGAGTTCTTCCTACCTGTAGAGGAGAAAGAGGAGAGAAAATATGTTTAGTTGTGGGAGGCTTGGTTGTTTACTGAACATAGAAATCTGAGGTTTTTCTGTTCTTCACTGAGGACACAGCTCATCCCTTATTATTTCAGCTTTTACTTCTTTCAGCCTGTTTTCAAAGAGGAGTTTTCACCTTTCAGCTGAGGACAAAGTGCCTGAGAAATTTAGCAGAATTGAAAGGATAACTGCAAACAGCTGAAATAGCTGAATGCAAAATAGCAAGTCACTGCATATATATGATGGTAGGGAAATGTATGAACCACTCAGAAATCCACAGTTTACCGATGCGGTCCAAACGGTCAACAGCGACGGTTTCAAAGGCACGCCGCATCATTGGATGTTCCTCCAGCACCTCGTTAAAGCTGTCCACGCTGAGAGAGTACAGACGACAATATGTATCTGCACGGACGCTGGCTGTCCTCCGTCCACGAGTCAGCAAACAGATCTCTGCATGCGGGAGGAGACAAACGAAAGGAGGAGAAAAGAGGAAAATGAGAGCGAGAAAGGCTGTGAGATAAATTTATCTGACATTATATAATTGTGCATGAGCATGAACCACCATCACATTTATCTTCTATCTTACAGGCAAGAACTTTCTCCCCCCATACCTTCCATCACAACTTGAACTATATAGACAACTCTGCATATCCTCACCTCCAAAGTAAGACCCATCGCTCAGCTTGGTTTCCTTGTTGCCACGGGTCAGCACGCTGACTCGTCCATGTTGGATGAAGTACATCTTCCGTCCAACCGTGCCCTCGCGAATTATGAAGTCTGAAGGCTGAAACACTTCAAAGCGGAGCTTGGTCAGCACTGCAGTCACAAAGTTGGGATCGGCGTTGGCAAAAAGCGGCATGTTAGCCACCAGGCTGCGACAGTTAAAGCTGACGATTTCCTAGACAAAGAGAAAGAAGAGATGAAGCATGAAAGGAAGGAAGACAGATTTGCTGGATGACAGAACATTTGCGGCTTGTCAGTGTAAGTGTGTGGGTGTTTGTGAATTTATTACCTCTTTAAGCGGCTCACTGAGTTCTCCCAGGATGTTCTCCTCATCAAACATTTTCCCCTGGAACCGGTGCTCATAGTACTCATGGATCTTTTGTCGAACATCTGCAGGAAGCTTATGGAAAGACATGTACTGCTCCACCTGCTTGTACTGCAATACATAGAAACACACACATGCACAGGTCAGGGATCTGCAAACAAACTTTCAAAGAAAACAACGTTGAAGGACATTGATTAGTCCTCTGGTTCCCAACCTATTTCTCATCTGTCTACTTAAAACGAAGCAACATATTTGTGTGACACCTTGTCACATGTGACATACTGTGGGTACATCCCAATTCCCTAATTTGATATTTGGAACTAATATATATAGTGGATATATTTTACACAGACTGTAAGTGCAGTATGTACAGTACTAAAGAGGGAGTGACACAGATTATGTTGTGAGTAGTTTAAATAGAGCCCTGAAAGGAAGAAAAAAAATCCAGTATTTCACAAGAAAAAGGGATAATCTGAGAGAGGTTTGGAAAAAAGAAATATATCCAGGTAGTAGAAATACTGTATGCTTTTGACTCTAACCTATGTAATTAGTCATCTTGAAACCCCTCAGGTTTATGTTGCTACTGCTTTCAGGAGGCCTGAATCAAGCAAGAATACCAGAATACTTTATCAAGCAAGAATACCAAGCATTCACTAGATCTAGCTTTGTAAATATTATGTTATACACTATCAATCAGAAGTTCAGAATCACCTGTTATATTAATGTTTTTCTTTCTTTCTTCTTCTCATATTGAAAACCCTTCATAGAAAATATTATCTGTTTGTAAAGAGGACTGTCTGCAGTCTGAAATCATGAAGACCAAAAATAGAGTAGTCCTCTCAGCCATCTGACTGTACTGTATCAAGCTTTTGTGGCAGGAGATTCCAAATTATTTGAACGGTAGTTTATAGTTGGCTGGACAAGATGAGAACATTTTGGGCTCTGGGAAGATGTGATGAGAATTTCTTACCGACCTTTTATATACTTACAGAAACAAACAACCCACAGCTTCAATTAGAATGAAAATGATCATTAGTTGCAGCCATATACAGAAATTGATTGAATCAAGTTTAATGGCTAAACCATAAAAAGTATAGCGGTAGAAATGGATGCAGTAGCAGATGGATGAGCGTTATATTTCACCTTTTCCTGGTATTGTCGTCGTGAGGAGTCCAGTGACTGGATAAGAGCAGTGGCGTGGCCGATGAACATGGCGTAGCAGGTGGCACCTACGATCATACTGAGCATGGTGAGCCACACATCAGTCATCCCTTCTGGAGCCTGGGCACCGTACCCGATACACAACATGTGGCTCATGGCTTTGAATAGAGCATAGGAGTATTGCACGCCCCACGTGTCATTCTGGGAGTGGGAGACATACAGAGAAGGTGACAGGAGGAGCAAAATAAGTGTTGATTAAAATGTGCTGCAATATTGAACCGTTCTTATTTTAGTCATGTTGCAGGAGCTTTTTCCCATCAGAGGCACTCAGCCACACCACTTCCAACAGCTGAGATCATGACATGTAACAGCAGAGCAATTTAACTGTCAAAACCCACTCTGCTTAAAAACACAGAGCGGCTGCAGAATATATGAAACTGCACAGACAATAAAAGGGAGGTTATCATGCATTATTAAATAAATGTTCTAAAGACTACAAATAAAAAGACCAGCCTCTGTGTGTGCGTGTGCGTGTGTGTGTGTGTGTGTGTGTGTGTGTGTGTGTGGCCTCCTGTTTTAGGTTATGTTTGAGTCCAATTATACAAAGATATTAATGGTCCAACAGATGAGGGGCCTTTCTCTGGGGAAAATCCCAGCATCAGCCTGCTTAGCAGCAGTCACCCAGGCAACTGCTGAGGCATGAGTCAGCTATTCATACAGCTGTGTACGAGTGTGCATTCATCTGCGTCCGTGTCCGTATGCCTGCATGCATGTGCAAGGTCCCAAGGCCTTCAACACTTCCACCTGATCTCTGTTGAGGTTTTTAATTGGAATTTTTTTTTTTTATTATGATGAGAGAGAGTCAATTTTATTCCGACAGGACGTGTCCCTGCATGGACCAATTAACACAGATAAGGAGCAAACAGTGTCACATCTGATAAACACCCTCACCCTGTACACACACAGATAACAAAAACCAAGCGTGTCTGAATCGATGATTTGCAGTCATCTGAAATAAATATTGTGCACACTGCGCAAACAAGCCCAGATAGTGCTCTGGGTGTTTACTTGAACTCAAATCGAATGTCATGTCCTTTTTTTTTGTTCCCTGCACAATAAAATCATTCATTGAAACACATTTGAAAATAGCATTAGCATAGAGACTCACCACCATCAGGTTCTTGGAAACCCAGCAATCAGGAGGGAAGTCCTGCAGCATGGGGACCAGGAACTGGAGACAGCCGTCCCAGTGGCACAGCAGCAGCATCATACCGATCAGGTTAACTATCCTCACCATGGCACTGGCAAGGTCATAGGTCATGTGGAAGATCTGAGGAGGGGCAGAGGGAAAAATGAAAATAAAAATATGGATGCAAGTGGGATAAATAAAGAATGAGTGGAGACAGAGGATTTTATTCCAAAATTGTTCCAAATACAGTTTAAAAAAGGCACAGTATTCAAAAAAATTGTTTTATTCTCCCCTAAAATTATATTTTGCTTTGCGATGAGTCACACCTTACAAATATTAAATGAATTTTCGAACAGCCGCTTTCACACAAATATCTCTTCGACTCTGTTTCTCAGTCTCTGTTTCTCAGTCTCTGTTTCTCACCTCCTCCCACTGGTGGATGTAGCGGATGAGTCTGGACAGGCGAAGCAGTCGAAGCAGGCTCAGGATTTTGGTGAAGCGGACAATGCGCAGTGCCCTGGCTGTTCTATAGACCTCGGAGTCCAGACTGTCCACCATTAGGAAGATGTAGTCCACCGGGATGGATGACACAAAGTCCACAAGGAACCAGCTCTTCAGGTAGTTCTGCCGAATCGCCCTGCATCATTAGAGTAGGATGGAAGAGTAGTGACATTTGGAATTTGGCAATCAAGCTTTGTGGAAGAAGTGATTCCAATGTTTGGCTGGATTCTCATCCATATTCAACAGGAACAGACCTGGAATGTGAACAAAGCTCTGCCGCAGGCTGCATGTCAGCTTTTCACATGGATTGTTGAAACACAAACCCAGCAGATGGCCAGAAGAGCAAATTTAAATTTATGGCGACTGAGTTGCTGTGTTGATATTTTCCTACACATAAACAATGACCCCCACCCCCCTTTGACATATAAGACTCATACAAAATGCACAAATGCTTCTACTGACCTGGGGTCCAGTAATATTTCAGTGTTGTCTTCCTTAATGATGCCAGTCCTGAAGTTGAGAACCAAGTCGACCATGAAGAGAGTGTCTGAGACCACGTTGAAGATGATCCATGAGGGAGTGTTCTCATCTCTAAAGAAAGTGATGCCCACTGGCAGGATGATTAAGTTCCCCATCATCAACATTAACATCAACAGGTCCCAGTAGAATCTACACAGAGAAAGACAGCATTGTTCAACTGTGTTTTATCGTTTTCTGTTGTGATGAGAATATAGTCTTATTTAAGACTATCTAAGTCTTATCTAAGACTTATCTTATTTTTTCTTGAATTACATATTTGCTTATAGGCCTTTTAATATTTTTCCGTTTTTAACAGAAATTTTGGAGGAAATGCACAGGTGTAAATAACAAAATTAATGATGGCTAATATCCTTTTTGCTGCTTTAGTCCTGACATTGTGCATGCTGGCATACTGTCATCTGGTGTGTCCTGAATTCCAAGAAGGTTTTCAATAACATGTTCATACTGGAAAAAGTGACAAAATACCACAATACAATGCACAAAGTAAATGGAGGAGCTGCTCACTGTTGTGAAACAGCACCAGAAAGATGCTGGAAAACATAATAAGCATCTTATAAAATTATTTTTTTATGTCTATTTATGTTTAATTGGCAGTGACTTTCAAAAATCCAACATCATACATGTTGCATCTATTCTTTTTAGTGTATACAAGCTGCAAAACATGATAATTATGTAGTATACACAGTATACAATTAGTTTGCAGTATGGATTTGGGACACTTGAATACCACAGAATACAACTGCTGTTAAAAAAAATGGATGATTATATTCATTATGTACTTAAGCTTTATCAATAATATAACCTCTACCTGCCAGTAAATGTCTACCCTAATATTTCACTGCTACCGCTGAGCAGAAGACCTTTTATATGTGTTATATATAACATATAAACCTGAAAAAACAGATTTAAAGGGGCATTCCTGTGATTCAGTATTACACTTCCATTAGTTCTGAGAGACAGATTAAAAGAAAAACTATGATTCATGGTCCAAAAACAATGGATCCATACAAAATCCCACAATACATCTGAAAGTGTCTTTTAATTAGAACCTCCATCAGTCAGAATAATATTCTCCATTACTCAATGGAGTGGCCCTTTAAAATAGAACTGATTGGTTTGAGAGTTGCTAGTCTTTCTCTTCCCCTGCAACCAGCACCATGTATTCTTTCAGTGAATCCCTTTAAACCATTTCCTTATATATACTTATGTTAAATTATTCTTATGTATAGACAGTCTCCACTTTGAGCCAGACATTAAGTATAGTATCTCTGGGATTATTCAGGACATAAAGAAGTGCAAATTCTTCCTTGTAGCCTTTTCTAGGTTCAGGAGAGGTACAAATAAATTATTCCCTTGAGACAATTTCATCCTTTGCAAATGCCTTGGCAACATAAAGTACATCCTTTATTTCAAAATTGAATTGAGAAAGAGAGACAGATAGAGGGAGACAAATGATCAGTAACCTTGGGAGGCCTCATCAATCTGTATTTCACGCCGGAGGGTATTACTGCATGACGTAGTCCTCTCATAAAAGTGCGAGGAGTCAGTTGTATCATTGGGATGCTGCGAGTGATCAAAGTTTAACAAAAGAGGCAATGCAATCATCTGAAGATGATTCCCATCTTCTTCCCCCTGATCCCTTTATTCATCACCTTCACCCCTATCAGTGACTCACTTCTTCTTGCTTCCTCTCTCCTCCTCTCTTCACACGCCCTCTCTCTTTCTGTGAGAAAGTATACTCACAGCTCTGTGGTCGATTGCTATTGAGCACTAATTTAGTAACACAACCTCATGGTGTGACGCTACTGCTAGACTGATGAAGATTAAGTATGAGTCATCAGTCTGCTCCACACACACACACACGCCCCGACTTTGTCACTTATACTGACAGATGTATCACTTCATAATCTCCAGCAATAAATACAGGAGTTATTTACAGCAACACAGACAAAGTGATTCTGTAGCTGTGGTGATGAGGCTAGAGATTTGTTCCTGACCTTGAGGAAACGCTTTAATTCTGATCATAGGAAACAATTCTGATACTATTTATTGTAATTTTATGGATCAAACAAATTAATCAATGAATCAAGAAAATAACAGGCAGAATAATGGATGGTGAATGGCCCTACACTGTTCTTACTTAAGGATGGTTTTGAGGTACTTGTACTTTACTTTATTATTTCAATTTTATGCTACTTTGTAATTCTACATTTCAGAAGAAAACACTGAACTTTATTTGACAGCTGGAGTTACAAGTTACGTTGCAGATTTTACACAAAATAATTACAAAACATATAAAATCCACCCTTATTGGCTAACAAAAATGCAATTTGAGTGGGGGCCCCTTGTCACATTGCAGATGAGTTGGTAGAAGCTCACCAAAGACACATTTCCCCTCTAAAGTTTCCATCTGGTTCAATTTCAAAATACCTGTTTGAAGCCAAAACATCATCCATAATTTCACAAAAAAAAAAACAAAGGCCAGAGAAAAGTCCACAATTTTTAGAATTTTCTGTAACAGAACCATAAGCAGAACTTAGTTATCTGAGTTGGCTGAACAAATCTACTTAATTATATATAAAGAAGCTAAAACTAAATGCTACATTGTCGTATCTCCATTAATAATATAATAATGCCATTTATAATTCCATGTTACTGACAGGTGCCAACAAGAACTTTTACACTTATACTTAAAGTATATTTTGCTGGTAATACTTAGTAGCACATGATATATATTAGACCGATAAATTATTGGTTCAATAATGGGAAATGTATATTATCAGCTATTGGCTGATAATGAAATAATAGAGATGACGATATGAAGTCAAACTGTTGTCATTGACTTAAGCGCAGCATCTACACCCTCTGATACAGTAGCTGGCAGTGTGCACCTATAAAGTTAGTTTGCGATCTGCCAATAAAAATAAAGAAGAAGAAGAAGAAGAAGAAGAAGAAGAAGAAGAAGAAGAAGAAGAAGAAGAAGAAGAAGAAGAAGTGCACTTTGTTCATGACGTCAAACTGCTGCACCTGGTTAGACTAGAGTAGTATTTCTCAAACTTTTTCACATCATGGATCCCTAAAAAAATAAAGTATGATATAAAGTATACTCCTTTTTGTTGCGGACCCCCTGGAAGCCTGCCAAGGAGCCCTGGAGGTTCCCAGACCCTACTTTGAAAACCACTGGACTAGAGAACCAAACATGTCGACGGATTTTAACACAACAAATCTATTAGAACTATGGAATAATAAATTATCCATCTTAGCTCACTTCATCTTAGCCTTTCTTACGCTCAGGTGTTCATAAACTACAGGTTATGAACTTATCAGTTAAATTATCCGTTATGTTTTTAGTATCGGCCAGGAGAAGCACTCAGTAAGTTAAAAAAAATACATACTGTGCATAATACTTCTCTACTTTAACTTAGCCTAAGTAGCACTTTAAATGAAGCCGTTTTACTTGAAATGAAGTATATTTACATTGTTGTAATTTTACGGAGGTGAAGGCTGTGAAAACTTAACTCCACTGCCCTTTACACCGTAGTACATTATCCTTTAGGAAATTACACCTAGAGAGAGGCAAAGATGTTGCACTGTTCTCCTCTCAGACAGCTTACACAGATTTAAACGAGGGTTAATCTAAACTCAACAGCATTCAGCAATAATGTTTTAGCTTTCTGAGTAGTGTAATAGATGGCATTGAACACGTCACTGCACATTAATCGGCCACTGTGTACTGGGTTTTGCTGTAGTCACTGAGATGAAGCAGCTTGTGCTCAAACAGATGAGAACAACCAAACAGAAAAGAGAAGACACCAGCTCCAAACTATAAATATCCTGGTTTCTGATCCCCCAAGTGTGGACTGATGCAACACTGGGTCGAGTATTGTGTGTGGTTCATGCAGGTATACATGTCCTGTACGTGCACTAGTGTGTACTGAACTGCTCTCTCTCACACACACACACACACACACACACACACACACACACACACACACACACACACACACACACACACACA
>JBBPCS010000064.1:90716-103953 GCA_037974645.1 Hollardia meadi | reverse complement strand
CACACACACACACACACACACACACACACACACACACACACACACACACACACACACACACACACACACAATACATTACCATCATATTAGTCTTTTAATCACAAGCAAAAAGAGCCTTGTGTCTCCATGAGGGATTCGATCAATTCATCCATCAAAAGTAAATGATTTAGAAAGTCAATTTTTGTCCTAGGTGAGAAAGTGATGTTAGGCAACACGGGCTTCAGGGAGACAATGGTTCTGTGGATGGATGGATAGTGGAGGAGAAATGAGCGATCATTTAGACTGAGGGGGGCGAGTATGACTTTGCAAGATCATTATTGACATGCCAGAGATTCAGCATTATGAGTCAATAAGCATGCCAGACAGTTATGAGATAGCTCGCAGTGCTGCCTCAGAGTCTGCATTTCTGTAGTAGCTATGAAGCTGCTGCTAATGCTGATTAGTGTATATGTGTGGGTGTTGTTTGTGGGCTCGGGTCTCGAGTAGCAAACCTGCTATAACGCTGTCACTCCGAGTCAGGAGCTGTAGCATAAACAAGATACAGTGCTGTGACTCAACATGGCTTCAGGAGTGTGCACGCATATGTGTGTGTGTGTGTGTGTGTTTGCAATGGGAGAGGGTTGTGAAAGAGAGGATCATGTGTGTCTTTGAGGATGAATTTAATGGACAAGTGAGTGTGTGTTTGTGCGAGTACATTATGTAGGATTGCAGGGTTAATGTGTGCCTGATTTTAAAGTTAGTTTACTTGGACCCATTTGACATTTGATTGAATAACACTGTAGTTAATCTAAATCTGCCTATTTCCTCATATCTGTACCCCTTTCTGTGTGTGTGTGTGTGTGTGTTTGTGCATGTGCTCGTCCCTGACCTGCGTGGCACAGATGACGGGCTTGCCGGCAGAGTTGCAGCGTCCAATCATCATCTTCTGGGCGATGAAGACTTTCTCTGCCGGGATCTCAATCCCCAGGTCACCCCGGGCAACCATCACGCCATCGCTCTCAGCCAGGATCTCCTCAAAACTGACAGAGAGATTAGGGGAGGGGATGAGGAGGATTTTAAAAAAAAAAGAGGGAGTTGGAGAAGAGCACAAAAGAAGGAGTGAGCAGGGATGAGGAAGCAGAGGCGGCGAGGACCAAAATTACTCTCTTTGGGTCTGTGCACTATCCAGGATACGGGATAAGACAGGATTCTGCTCGCTGCTTCTGAATCTTGAAAATATATTGAGGATAGTGTTGCACTGTGAACCAAATCCTACAATCATCTGGACGAAATCCAGATGCATACTGTATGTGACCAATGTAAACAAAGAACAGCAGGAACATGATGATTTAAGTAAAAAATACAGTAACGAATATTGATACACAGCACCAATCAAGTAAAATCAGTTCTTTCTGATCAGATCTAAAGAATCCCATTCAAATTAGAGCCTCAGCAGCCAGCAAGCAGTAGGACACAGAGAGAGATAAGTAATGGGGATGAGGGAGCTATGACATTAATTGTGTCATATATTAAGTGTGCAGCTATAACTCACACAGACAGCCACACAGATCGCTTATCACTGACGTGTGAAATCCAGAGCTGACATATGTCCATCGATCACTGACAGCTGGCTGTCCACAGGGGCGGTGGTCCTGTCACAGCATCATTATGACATTCTCACTACCCCCAGCTGCTATATTGCTCAAAATACCTGTGCCTTAATGGCTTTATTTTGACTCACTTCTGAACCCCTTGCCGGCTTTCCACCTTGCTGATCACTTTGATGTTTCGTCCGTGTGGCCCCAGAACTCGCCGCACGTCTTTGACATCCTGGGCAGAGCGGATGAAGCTGGCGAACACCACGTCTACGCCCTGCGCCACCCCAAACCTCAGGTCAGCCTCGTCTCGCTCGCTGACCGCCTGCAGGCCGATCAGGTCACAGCCGGGGACGTTGACACCTTTACGACTGCACAGCACCCCGCCGGCCTCCACCACTGTGTCCACCCAATCAGAGCCTGCAGAGGAGGAGGAGAAATAAGGGCTTAATAATCAAGCTGTCCTCAGACTTGTGAAAACCCTGAATTAAGGATAGCCAAACTGCATTTCTCCATTGTGTTAATAAAGAAGTCCTAGCTTTCTGTGAAGGAGAAAACATGAATCAAATTAGAAGAATAGTTTTGTCTTGCTGGAGATAATGCAGATTGCTAGAAATATCAAAGATCTAAAGGAAAATGTATGCATATACTTTAGAAAGCCCTTTAGTTCAAACTTATTGGAGGAAGGTCTAAAATGTATCTGATTTTTCTCAACTTATAATTCTGATCTCAATTTTCGGCTGTATATACTTGGTCACCCACTAATTATCACAGCCTGTAGAGCCTTAGATATGATCCAGAATTCATTACGACTATAATGGTGGGGAAGCAGATTTTGTTAAGGGACTGAAAGACTCCAGGGGAACCATCTTTTCATGAATAGCAAGAATCTCATTCAGAGTGAGAGACAGGGCCAGTCATTACTCTGTTTGGTCTTTTGTACACATGAACCGATGTATTACAGCAACAAAATGGAACATAGAACAAGTAAGACTTCGTATAGACGATGATGAAGGAAAATAAAATGAGAAGTAATCTATAATAATCACATTTATTTTTATGATATAATATATATCATAAAACAACAAAATCAGAGGTAAATTGTCACATGTTTTGTAAACATCCTGGGTTATTTAAAGTCAACCTAATGTGTGTTACCTATTTCTAGTACTTTGAGTCCAATGAGGCCATCATCAATGTATATCTTGCTTCCCTTCGTGAGGACTTTGGGCAGACTGGGATAGTTCACCCAGATAATCTTCCCGTCTGTCGTGTCTTTCTCACTCTCTGCTGTCACCACACGCACATGGCTGCCCTTTTCCAGCTCCACCTCCTCCTCCACTTTCTATACACACAGAGACACAAAGTGGAAAGAAATGCAGCCTTTAAGTTTTTAACCATGATCACATGTGTCATCACCAATTGTTTCAAGGAAACCATCTCTATAGGCGAAACCTGGGGTGCACATACGGAGCTTCTTCCAAGTATTGTTCTAAGCACCGTGTATTTGCAGGAAAGTGTCTACACCATTGACTGGTCTACACACAGAGACATACAAACTGGCCTTCATGTTGTTTACCATGGAAGGAAGTAGTTAAGTTGGAATTGGTGCTCTGCCATTATTCTAAGTAAATATATTCTCTTCTGGCACGTAAGACTTAGAATATGGCAACCCTCCAAGTTCTGATGTTGTCATCTATAGTACACTGATGTACTTCTGTCTGTTGGTAAGCATGGAGCTCATACAAAAAAAAACCCACAGATCAAATATTTGGCTTCCTCGTCCTGAGAGAGAAACTGCAAACTGTCTGCAAAACAACAACCTGAGTCCGAGCCACTCCACATCCCGTCTCAGCCCATGCTGAGCTCCAGAAAGTCTGTGTTTTGTGATGCTTGTGGCTGAATCGTTCTGATAACTCACATTAAAAGGTTTTGAGTGCCAGTGAAGATGATAGCATGACATTGTTCAACTGTATGGGTTATAATTCTCCCACAATTATGTCAACCACTTGTCTGCCAGTCTTTTTTGTTGTTGTTGTTGCCTGACTGTTGTTGCCTTATTTTGGGGTTAAAAAAGACTGCTTACTTGTTTGTGAATGATTTTATTATAGAGTGGCTGTCCTTCCTGTCATTGACATTCTTCCTGTTAATTTAAAATGTTCCGTGCAAAAACATGCAACAACTGACAAGAAATTAGGATTAGCCGTTAAGAATGTATTTTAAAAAATGATATATGATATAAAATATAAAAATAATTATCTATACACATGTTGGTAACCCTATTTTACCTTCCAATGAAGCTGCTAAACAGATTTGAGAAGAGACAGGACAAGCAAGAATCAGTGTGCAGTGTCATAAACAGTCATACAGAGAATTTTGTAAGCTAATCAAGGCCTAAAGAGGATTCCAGCAGCTTGGAGTAATTTATTCAGCAAAGCGGACGGCATGCGACCGCATCACAAAGAGTGAGATGATGATGAAACAGCCAAAGATGACACAACAACAGTTCTGGCTGTCCAAAAAAGTATGCAACAACCTGTAAAAAATAATGATTGCAGCAGAGATATTTTCAGCACCTCTTCTTACACCTGACTGCATGTGAGTGCTTGATTAGGGTTAGACTCTTTGATAGATGAAGCATAGCATGTTTACCCCTTTCACTAATCCGGTGCGGATCTCTGGACCCTTCGTATCCAAGGCGATGGCAACAGGCCGATAATACAAGGGATCAGAGGTTATCGTCTCCACTGCCTCTCGGATGTTTTTGATGGTTTCGCCGTGGTACTGACAGACAGACACAAAGAGGCATGATTGAACGAAAGACCAAAACGTGTGTGTATAAGTACTGTGAGAAACGGCACACAGAAAAACACATGCACTGCACTTACTTCATGTGAGCCATGAGAGAAATTTAGACGAGCAATATTCATTCCTGCCTTGACCATCTCTTGGAGTTTGGGGACTGATCGGGATGCAGGACCTGAAAGGAATATAAGCGAAAACATGTTTTTACATTAAAACTGCGCTGAAGCAACAAGTGATTGACAGAAAATTGACAAAGTGTTTAATCATTTTTCAGGCAAAAATTAGCCTTTTTTTCACAATTTTCTGATATTGTATTGGGCAAGGATATAATTGGCAGATAAATGAATGCTGAAAGTGATTGTAAGTTGCAGCCCGACACTGAAAATAAGATATGTTGGTCTATTTACCTGCTACTTAACCACTTTGCACACAAGCCCTTCAGGGAGCAGTGAATTAATACCTGACATTGTGTGGAATCAAAGCCGTATCGGACTCAGAGCTCTGGAACAACTAAGTAGCAATTTGTATATTATGTTTCCTTTCAATTATTTCCTCTTTTTTTCTGGTCAGAACAAGAGTGAGAGAGAGCTCCCACAGTGCCACAGCCAACAATCCAACCCTGCCAACACACTGAAGGCCACCCAGGCACCGACTGCCAGTGATGACATACAGTCGCCAGAAAACAAACTTGAAACTGAGACTCAATGTCTGCAGCACTCACCGATGGTGCAGATTATGCTGGTGTTGCGTGCTGTGATTGGCTCCTGGTCAATGTCCAGCAGACAGAGATGCTCCAGGAAGGTGTCAGCCATGCTGGCATCCAGCTGCTGGCGCTGGATGAAGGAGTCCGGCAGCGTCATCGCCTCTGAGTAGCGCCTGATACGACCTATAACGACAGAGAAAATGTTGTCAGCGGGGTGAAGTCGGTCGTGAACACTCCACTGCCAACTGCCATCTGCCAATACAAAACGAACTAAATGCCTCATATGGGAAAAAGTGTGTTAATTTCTGTGTTAATGATGAATGAATGAAGAACAGCAATGCTTCTAGTTTGAGTTAAGAGTGAAGAGCAGAGATTTTTTTTTTTAAATGGCAGCTTGTCGCCACAGATCTTGAATATACAGTCACAGCAGAGGAAAATCATAGAGTACATATACATTGACCTGACATTAAAGACAGCGTCAGGGGGTCATGAGGTTTTATACAATGACATTTAAACTGTCATACAGTCAGTATGAAAGCTAAACACTGCAGTTCAGTAGATATTCTCTGACAAGCAACAAGATGGCATTTGATAGGAGACACCATGGCTGATGTTAATGCCGTATAGTGGAAGTGTAGTGGGCCATATGGTGACATTTATAACCGAGGGGTCTACACACACCAGCAATTCTTTGATATATAGAAGGCTGTGTCTCAGACAGCAGAAAGGAAGAAAATGATCTTGCTTTACATGCAGTTTAATAAAAGGTTATCTCCCTCTCTACTGAAGAAGGAATTAAGGTCAACTGAGATGTCTTACTTTCTCAGAAAATGCTGTACTCTGACTAATGATCTCTTTCTGATAGGTTTTTTTTTACTACAAAAGTTTCTATTATCTTGTTAAAGTCCTTAAAATTGCACCTACTTCTTCTCCCTCATTAAAAAATAATCCTGAATCTATGATTATACAAATAATACACAAAAGTTATGAACTTCACACTTGTGTAAGTTGAATATTGGACCAAGATTGGCTTTCAAACTCTTTGTGATGTCAGAAATCGTGTTTGCAAAGTGGATTTTCATTAAGTGCAAAGAAATTTACGCATTCAGCCGATGAATGTGAAAACAACCTTACGCTGTCAGACTCTGCACGTACATCATTCTGCACAGTGAAGCTCAAACAATCAACTGCTGGAACAAGAAGCACTAGAATTACCGTGTCGAGGTTGTATGCCTCCGTGCACCAGTGAAGTTGCAGTTTACCTCCATGTCTGTCCAGACTCATATATGTTCATGAGTTCTCGAATCATGAGTACAAATTAGTTTAATAGGTCACAGGGGCCTTGACCTTTGACCCCTAACCACCAAAATCGAATCAGTTCATCCTTGAGTGAATGTTTGTGCCAAATTTGAAGAATTTCCATCCAGGTGTTCCTGAGACATCGTGTTCACAAGTATGGGACGGACGGACAACCCGAAAACATAATGCCTCTGGGCCGGGCGGCATAAAAACACATTTTTAACTGAAGGGCGACTTGAAGTAATGGTTGTTCAACTTGAATATTTAGCTCAGCAAACTGTAACACAACGTGTGCATTTAATTTGCTTACGAAGCTACGATAGTTAATGTGGAAGCAAACAGTGGCCTATCATATATCATATATCCAGCAGCCAAGGAGCAACATTTGTAATGGAGTCATGTTTCTGACCACGATGAGTCCCATGTTCACTCTCCTTCTACCTATGGTTTATATTTAATCAATCAAACTACAATCAAATAAGCACTTCTTGAAATCTAAAACCCACTACTCAACCTCGGATGTGAAATCAATGCCTTTCAACACCTTATCCCAGTGACTCCACCTGTGCTGTATAAGAGTGTAAAAACCAGTTGGTGTCTTTCATGCAAAGCATTGTAGTCTACCTGGCTGAGGGCTTTGAGCCAGTACAATGGCATCCATTTTAAAGGATGTCACAGTCAGTCAAGCCTGCGATTTCTGCCACCACAGGGGAGTAGAGAGAAAAACCAGAGAGGCGGAGGACGAGGAGAGAGCCTGACAGACAAGGTCGCTGCTAACAGCACAACAGGAGTGAAGAGGTGAGGGTGAAGAAGAGAGAGAGAGGGGAGGAAGACTGGGTGATCTGACAAGAAAGCTTTAGGTCTAAAAAAACTTAACTTTTTGTTGTTAATTGTCATTTTTGCACCACCTGCTCATACCTTGTTAACCAGTATCATGTTTAAATCACATTAAATTAAATCAAAGCCCTCTATATAGTGAATGGACATGCAGAAGGAGAGGACGAGAAAATCTGCAGAGGAAACTGGTCACTGGAGGTTATGCAGGATAATGCAAACAGACACAGCTCATCTATCTGTCAGTATTTTCTCTCTTTTTCTCTCTCTCTCCACCTTCCTGTGACCCAGTTCTGCCGCACTGCTGCACACATCATTACGTGTCCCACTGAGATCCTCCTCTGACACTTCCCGGAGTGTACACATGGAAACACAAATACACACACACACACACACACACAAACACACACACAAACACACACACACTTATACATACATAAATACAGGTACCTGTTACAGGAAGGCAGACTATAAATAGACATTAGGTCAAAGACAGTTGCAACAGATCAATCATTGCACAGCTTTCATGATAAGAAAGGCGAACCACGTTGGACATCTGAGGCCACATTGTACCTGTTTGCTGAGGGTCACATTCCTGCATGAACGCAGGTCAGCCAGCATGCAATAGACCCGCGAACAGGGGTTTTGTCCAACTATGACTCTGCACTTAAGTTCGAAAGCATCTGAAAAAGCGATGCAGCGGTGCATTGCACTGACTGACCAATTAGCTAAAATGGAGCTATTGAATGATGTAATCACAGATATTGGAAAATGACAAATTAAACTAATTAACCACACACAGTTATCACAGAAGTTGTGTGATAGTTTAGAAAACTTGTTATAACTGCGCCCACAATATAAGAGAAAATCTTTGGTCCACTTACTTGTTTTGCCAAAACCATCCATTTAAAAAAAAAAAATCCACTGTATGGCTTCTCCTCCTCTAATGGTTTATTTTAGTAGATTTGATTTTTTTTTTTCTAAATGTCCTCCTCTTGCTTTTATCCTTGTCTGTGCTCAGGTCGTGCACCTGTCATTCTCTCAGTCATGTGTCACCGAGTTCAGTATCCACCCTTTTTTTACCCTCTGCTGCCCCTTCACCTCTCCTCCCACTCGCACCATTTGTGAATCCACTGCTTGCAGCAGATGGATGATTTTTGAGTGAATTACTGAAGGTTACTCAGCCTGACTGGGCATGATTGAGGCTAAAAGTGGAAAACTTTATGTCAATAGTTCAGGGACACTAAACTATCGGCCTCGCTGCAGATTATGTCATCCTAACCCTCACCTTGACACACTATCAACCCCAAACAACCAAAAATCTCTGCAATACCGTCCACATGGTTGTATATTCTGCTAATGCTATTAAATGTCATTCTCAGCCTTACTGCTTTTATTAATTGTCAAATAATTGTTTACTAAGCCTTCACAAATCAGTTAAAAGCCTTAAAAACCTTTGGTCATTTTTTTTTATTAATAGGCACCACTACAACTGATTTGTAATTGTAATGCACTGTTAAATGCATTATCAACTGCATTGAGTTTATAACCTCTTTTTAAAGGCTGAAAGTAGGATATATTATCAAAAGGAGTTTATTTAAGATTTACAATGAGGTTTTTGATGACAGAGCGTTTCTGAACCTTTGATAAAGTCTTTATCATGTTGATAGAGAACTACTGGACTGATAACAGCTGAGACTTTGACAATGTGGCACATAGTGATGATGTGTCTTTTACCCAGTGACACAGTCTACTTAAAGTTTCTTATTGGTCTCTTGAAAGAGTGCATGGAGCTGCATTCTTTGGACTTGCATCTCTGCACAGTCATGCATGAACCCAGGCTGACCGATTTTGTAAATCATTAGCCAAAGCACAAACAGACCTTTGCCCCTGAGTTGACAAGAGAAAATTTACACTGTAACCCTCTGATCTGTGTGATACACCCAATATGATATAATCGTACTGCAATTTCCACACTGGAATAAAAGGTCAGTTTTACGCATGGAGACCAAAGTGCAAAACATGGCATACAATTTAAATTTGAAACACTTCCAATAAGAAAATACTCTCTCTATGATCGAGCACTTAATCTTAACCTGTGATCCAGTTAAAAGTATTTTTTATAGAGCCGGGAAACAGTTGAAAGAAAGGAAGAAGTAAGAGTGATCAATATCTGGTTTATATCTGAGAGACAGAAAAAAAAAAACAGCAGGGAGGATTTTCAGCTGAGGAACAAATAATCTAACAAAAAACAAAGTTACAAGAAATGCACAAAGAGATGTTGGTAGGTTACATACAGTCCAGCATACCGTTGTAAAGTTCAGATGTTTAGAAAGTATAATGACCCACCTGTTTGATGCGTGAAGCAGGCCAAAGAATGAATGGTGAGGAGGAACAAGCGTGACAAACGTAAATGAGTGTGCGTTTGAGCACCTGCGATGGTCGTTAATTGTGCTTTTGTCAGCTTTGCCACAATGAAGACAACAGGAGGAAATTATACTTTATTAACTCATTATGATGTCTTCTGAGTGCAGATTGTATGAGGATGCAAAAAAGCTCAGTCTAAGCTTAAATGAGGATCATCAGAAAGCTGGAGGTTATGTTTGGGAGATTAACACAGGCTGAATTGTGCGATTAAACATGGGAAATGTTGAAAGCACAACTCCCTTCTCTGTGAGTGTCAGAGCTTGCTGAAAGTGATCCTTGGCGGAGTCTCAGGCTGGAGGATGAGGGTGCACGTGGTTTTGATGTCCTCTGAGGATGACACGCTGACATGGAAGCTCAGCAGGATCTAGACGAAGAGGGCGGAGAGAGAGGAAGGGCGGATAAGGAGAGGCAGGAGGTGATGGAGGCGCGAAGACAGAGTGGAAGAGAGCAAATGTTAAGAAGGCTATGTTGTGTTTAGCAGCAGTGTAAAGTAACTAGGCAATAATTACCCAAGTGTTCACAATTTAGGGTACTTTAAGGAGTAATTCCATTTTATGCTACTTTATACTTCTACTCCACAATAATTCAGACTGAAATATTGTACTTTACTCCACTACATTTACTTGACAGCCATGGTACTTACTTTACAGGTTAAATTAAATTAAATTATTTAAAAATTAAATCATTAAATTATTTGTTAAAACATAGCAGACTGTAGTTGGGGCTCCTTGTCACTTTTTAGGCGTTAAAGCGATTCTTCCTAAACTTCCAAGCGGTTTCATTTAAACTGTTTATTACATTCCACAAAACAGCAAAAGTCTGAAAAATGAATATAAATTTGTGTAGCAGAACTTTGAGACCCTCGAGATTTAAAACCGACCCCGGCTTAAAAATGTGTCTTGCGGTGATCACCTTAACCTTAATCCGCATTGTCTGAACTCTTTTGCAAGGGTTTGGAAGTAACGGACGTTTGCATGTATGAAAAAAAGTCCTGCACTCCAGGTGTAAGTTTTACCCTTAATAACTCAACAAGGCCCTTTCCAACTTATTTATTTCCTCTTGCATCACATCCTGTCTCTCTGACCTCCATCCGCACCCTCCTCCTCTTGTCTGCTATCACTTACATGCATGAGCAAGAGCTGCATCTCGTTCTCAGCAATCCTTCTCCCGACACACTGCCTTGCCCCGAACCCAAACGCCAGGGAGCGAAACCCTGTTCTTTCTCCTCTTTGGCCCTCCTCTCTGCTGCTGCCCCACCGGCCGGGGTCAAAGCATTGTGGGTCCTCAAACACCTCTGCACTCCTCCCCAGAGGGTAAAGACAGGCCTGGACCATCGTCTGAGTTGAGAGTTTATGTCCGTCAAAAATACTGAAGTCAGCGGTAGCAATAATGTATTTGTGTGTAGTTAAGTGTGTAGACTCACCCCGGCAGGTATGTGGTAATTCTGAAGAACAATATCTTTGATCGGATACCGCTGCACTGTGGTTCCCACCGGATATAACCTGACACATCCAAACACACACACACACACACAGATTCCTGTTTTCTAGAGATTACCGTTGACTTCTGACACACTCAACACAAACCCAGGATTACTGGTAATCAATTCTCATTTCAGGTATTTTAGAGGTACATCTGTTGATGGAAACAGAGTCTTAGACAGCCACTCCCAAGCTCAGAGCATGGTTTTTCTTCATGATACACTTTTGATCTGAAGGAGAAATGTGTTGTTTTTTTTCTCTTCTCACATCGAACACCTCTGCTAAAATCTGTTTTCACGGCACAGGCGATGTTTTTGCTTCAGGTTAAAGGAAAGTTGCGTTAAGTACAGCTTGTAAGCTTGCATGCTTGTTCTGGGGCTTTCAAGCTTCATGGAAATATCTCTGTTGAACGCAGTAGTTTGTTATGATTCCACCCATAGCACTTTTCTTGGACAAGAGATAGGTAACCTAACCACTTCTGAGCTCACGTCAACAGATCCATCCTTAGGACAAAAGAGCAAAAAGCCTTGGAAAAGTTAGTAAGTGGACTTGAGCTGGAATAAGACTACTATTTCCAAGCAAGCATTAGCTTTCCTGCTTAAGGTGTAAACCAGCACTGATGAGAGGTCCTAAAAGTGCTATGGAAAATATATTGAGCTCACATGCCAACAGGACAACTGAGGAATCTCAATTCACTGATGAAGGTGGTTAAAAGCTCTTAAAAAACATCTGATTTGTTTTTCCAAGTTCAATCAATGCATATATGTACACACATACAGAACGAAACAAGAAGCCAGTGTGTCATTACTGATTTCTGGGTTTCTTGGCATATAAAGAATAATAGGTTAATCATGCTGGATGTGTCTTGAATATTATCTACCTAAGAATCTCCTTGATTGTGCCCTTCAGCAGTGGCGCCCCCTGCAGGGCCTTCTGAGGGTCACCACCAGCCTGAGCCCATGACGCTCTCACCTGCTGCCTCACCCTCTCCTGCACCTCCGGGTTACGACCGAGCTCGAACAGAGCAAACTGCAGGGGCACCGCTGTCTGCATAGAGGATGGGATGAGACGTGACACTGACTCAATTAGTTTGAGGTACACAAATGCAGGGCAAAGTGGACATAAACACACACACATACACACACACACACACACACACACCGTGTCAACCCCTCCGGCCATCAGCTCAGTGATGTTGGCTTTGATGAGGTCTAAAGATAGTTGCCCTTTCTCCATGAGTTGGCCCAGAACCCCAGTGTAGCGGCCTCCAGCTGCACCAGCCTCAGACCCTCGACCCTGGGAGGATGACAGTCGCTGGTACCCCCTCTGGATCCTCTCCTCCGCTGGAAGAAGACCAGGATAGGATGACAGGTAAGATGGCAGTAGTGAAGGGGAATACTGAAAAAAGATACCCAGGTGAACCGACCCATCATTCCCTGCCTCAGGAGTCCAATAAAGACTTGAAGCTCATACCGTGGCTGAAGATGTGGTCCCAAGCACTTGCATGCTGGGTCCACAGGGGAGCACCGATGCGGAGCAGCAGGCGAGGGGGCAGGTAGAGGAGAGGAGGGGTGGTTGCCAGCATTCGCTCGACGGCCCAGATGAACTTCTGGGACTCCAGGGAGGGAGATGAGGAGAAGAGGCCAATACGCTCCCCATAGATCACATGGCAACTGGCTACAGGGAGGACAAGGGGGAGGGTGAATAATGAACTCCAGGTTTACAGTTTTTAAAGAAAATTAACTTCCCGACTCATATTTTTATGTTTTTAATTGAAGTTTTGAAGGACTACTGGCCAAAAATAACAGCAAGAAAATATTCAGTATTTTTCAAATCCACAGAAAGACATTTTTTCTGAGTGCATATTTTGTTTAAAGAACTGTCTCCACCATTCATCACGATTCAGACCTGCTGTGTTATATTAACTACACATCGCTGACTGGAATAGAGTTTCTTGCTGGTCTATTTCTATACCGGCTTAGCACCTGGCTTCATGTGCTCCGGTCCATTAAGAGCAAACCAGCATGACTCAAAGTCATCAACTCTCTCTCTCTCTCTCTCTCTCTCTCTCTCTCTCTCTCTCTCTCTCTCTCTCTCTCTCTCTCTCTCTCTCT
>JBBPCS010000064.1:68593-86730 GCA_037974645.1 Hollardia meadi | reverse complement strand
CATAGGGATGACATTAATAAAAATCCACTATTTCAACAGCAGCTAATCGAGCTCTCTTCTGCTGAGTGAAATCCAGCTGCACCACACTTCCCGACACCCGGTATCGGCCTCAGCCAATTAGCAGGATGTTGTTGAAGGCAGTCAACCCTGACCTGACCTACAGTGTCTCTCTACTCTGTGTTGGTATTTCACCACACACAAGCTGACATACTGTACATTTCGGTACATTCCATGTTTAGATACGTTTTTCTGTAACTTACAGTATTTCTAGTACAAAAGTCCATCTTTTTCTTACTGTGTGTCTGTCTTTAGATCAACTAGTAAACACTGTCCAGATATCCACTCAAGATATCCACTTGATTTTTTAAAACATCTTTCATTATGGACAAAAAGTCTGATTGATTCTGTTGATCTTTACTTCAAACAGGGACAAGCAGGGGTGAGAAGCAAGACGTGTAAAGGGTGGAGGAGGTTGGTAGAATTAATTAGACAGATGTTATGGCTATTTTTGTGTCACATTTAGTCAAGAACATCATGACATTGGCAAGACACAAACTAGTGCTATCATCAAACACAGGGATCTTATTTTTAAGTAAGAATTTAAATAAAATTTATGTTTTTTTCATTGTCTCTCATGAGTAAGATGATGCCTCGCTGGTCTAAATCAGTGGTTCCAAACCTGGGGGGGTCAGGTCCCGTGCCAGGGGCCACAAAATTAATCTGAGGGTTGTGAGATGATTAATGGGGCAGGAGATGATTATTTCTTTTCTGGAGTCTTATGTCTACCAACTCTTCAGGCCTCTAAAATTACTCACTCAAGTCTTTTTATTAGGCTTGTATTATAATATTGTGTTATCAGCTCAATATATGTTTTAGCCCTCATTAAGTAGTATTTGCCAGACAATGTAATAAGTCTTTTTTTGTTTCGTTTTTTATTTTTAACCATTTTTTAAAAGCCTTTTGTTACATTTATTAATTTGTTTGGCAGGTAATTTATCATTTCAAGAGTCATTTTTGTTATTTTTGCTACATGCTAATTTCTTTTTTTTTTTTTGCTGCTACAATGATCCAACATCCTGCACAGATCATTATTTTCATGTTATTCCTACCACCTTCTAGCTCTGCAGCATCAGCATCAGCAGCAGGACTGGTCGGTTCAGGCTGGTCAGGAGAAGTTTCTCTCAGATACTCTTCACTCATCTGAGAGACACAGAACAGGCAGAGGACGTTGTTTTTTATCAGTACATTTATTTAGAATATATCCAGCTTAATCTTCACTCACAAATGTTTCCCATGTGTTACATTTCCTTCCTTGCTTGTGTCTTCGGATACCTTTATTAGTGTACTGGGGCTGAGTGTGGCACCCTGCATGTACATCACTCCAAATAAAGGGTCTGGAGCCCCTTCTGCTTCCTCCAGGAGAGACAGGGCATCAGGGAAGTCCAGAGGTTGTCTGAGAGAAAACAGCAGGTGAAGCAGCAAGAAACAGGAGTTATTTTGTGTTTTTAAGTGCAAACAAATGTGTGAAACCTTTTGTTCTCACCTGCTATGCTCATCCATGTCAATTTTCTGGGATGTCCTCTGTTTCACCAGCTGGCCCACGATGGACTGAAGTTCCTCTGGAAGGCCACGAGGTTAAGGTCAAGAATCAGTGCACTTGTCTCAGCAATTCTTTCCTCCAGTCTGTTAATAGTGTCTTACCCAGGAGAATAGCACACTGTCGATGGTAGACAACAATGACACCATACTGGAGCTGGGAGGAGAGGTAGAGGGAGAAGCGAGGACGAGGCAGACCAGGCCGAGGAGGTGGGACCTGCTCCAGCACGTAGTTCATGATGTCGTCGCTGAATGGGCATTCGTTTCATTATACCTCAACATCATAAACATGAGACAATGACTAGAATAACTTCTTACCAGGTGTTCTTGACGTCGACTTTTAGGAAGTCCCGGCGAGGAACTCTGATGCCTTTTGTAGCAACCAGCCTGCAACCAGCACAGAGCAATAACCAGATCTTTTTTCCTGTTTTACTCAGGGTGCAAAAGCAAAATGAGTTTTTAGAAATCTAAAACCTCTGAAACTGTACGAGCAACCAGAAAGAGCTACAATCAGCTGGCTGTTGTCTGTCTGGTACAACTAAACCCTCATACATCCACACCTTACAGTACGGTGGCCTGTAACTCAAACTATCCATAATAGAGATCAACCACACATGCTGTTATTATATACAGTATGCAAATAATAAAGGGGCATTGAATATTGAATATTTTTTATCAGAAACACTCTGTGAGACAGTTTTCAGCCAGTTTTATAAAGCAAACCTTCGTCAGTGTATTATTCATATAACATTCACACATGTGGTGATGTATCTGTGCTCTCTCCAAGATGTCTGTCATGCACAAATTCTGTTTCACATAATGAACATGAAAGAGCTCAGTCTCCATTATAGGACTTTAGTAAATATTCATTTGCATTTTACGCCTCAACAAAACCACACAATTGTAGAAAGAAATGTTCTTGCAAGATAAAATAAGTCAGTAATTTATGTTATACATTTCTTTGATGAACTTTGTGTTTTTTTCATAAAAAAGGCATAAAATAAACTCATTTCACAGAAGTGCATTTCTTTTCTTTTTGTCAAACCTTTGACCTTTGACCTCACCTTTGAAGCTGTTGTCTTTTGAAAAGAGGACTTCAAAGACTTGGTCATGTTGTTTTGGCTACAGTGTACATGTTGCCAGATATTTGTTATCTTTGCCTCTGATGCACCTGCACACTGGGCTTTTTTTTTTTGCATGCTCCAAAAGTGTGTGTGTAGTTTATGGTGATTATTATCTAGGTTTTAGACAGCTGTAGATAATAGTTGCTTTGCAGATTGCTATTTAAAAAACCTACAATAAGCATATAAAACACTAGGTATTGTTATACAGTAAATTACACGTCCAACAGTACATAAAATGCGTAAAACTACCGCAGCCGTCTAACATGTTGCATCGATCGTAGGCCTATATTTCACTGATAATACTTTTTATCAAATCAATTCGGAAACGCAGGATTCTGACTTGTAACAGAGTATTTTTACTTGAGTAAAATGTCTGTAGACGTTTTCGACCACCGTTAACACCCAAGTGATAAAAAAAACTTTCCAATATAAAGCAATTTCACTGCAGCTATAAACTACAGATCGATTTAAAATAGTCCCAGAACATTTTTACTCACCAGATTGTAGAAAAACATCCTGTATGACGCTTTAAAACTGCCGGGTAGAAAAACATTTCAGCAAGTCTTTCTTTCTGAAAGTCGATAAAATAGCTATTAATGGCTGAACACAGGGAGTGGTCTACATCAGAGGGGGGTTTCTCCACCGTGTGACCGATGAATGTGTGCCGGTTTATTTATTTTGTTTGAGACAAGCCGATTGGTCTACGGACGGAAGAGGATTAGGGCCACGTGAAAGGAGGGGCACATGTGGAAAATGTATTTGAGTTCTGACTTTAATCAGAATTCTGAGTTTTTTAAATTCTGAATTCTTTCTCAGAATTCTGATTTTAAATTCAGAATTCAGAGTTTTTAAAATTCTGAATTCTTTCTCAGAATTCAGAGTTTTTAAAATTCTGAATTCTGGAGGAAAAGAAATGAAAAAAATCGAAATATCACACGTGGCCCTAATCGAGCAACCGAATACAAAGTGTGCTTTGACCGATTAGTTAGGTCTACATGTAGAAATCTCATATACCTTATAGTGCATTTTATTCCAGAGAATATAAAATATATACATTTCTATGATTTCCTCTCTAAGAGGTCTAGAAAAATTAAGTAAATAATTAACAGTTATTTTAGTTAGAAAACCATCTGGATTAGGACGCAAAAAGCATTAAATGTTTTTTTAAATTATCTTTTATCTATCTTTTGATCTTTCTCATAATAATTAACCCGTTTGAAATTGTACCATTTTACCTGTGTTGTTTCAGGAAAGAGCAGATGCAGGAGCTTTGATTAATTAAAGAAAACTGCATTTTATTCAGATGTAAAGAAACATGATGGATAAAATGGGACAAACCAGAAAACAGTCATATAAAATAAAGGCAACAAAACAGCTGTAATAAAATTCAGGTTCAACTTAAAAAGAAAACAAAACTCAAGGTTACAGTGTTGAAAGTTTCCTACAGATGCAGCAGAGGGAGTGAAATCCACGATGGCTGCAGCTCACAACAGTCTTCCTCTGCACTCAGTAGATCCACAGCAGCAGAGCAGCACCTTGCCCTCCACACTGCCCACCTCATAGTTGTAGTCCCAGGTCAGCTCAGTGCCGGCCCGGATCCGTCTGCACGAGGACACAAGCAGGCAAGTGAGCGCAGGACAAGAGCTTATCAATATGTCAACCTAAAGTCAATACAGTGCATTGATTTTACCACATTAATAATCGCCTTCTCCTGGAAAGACTAATAGCTGTGTCTACTGTATAAAACAAAGCCGTGGTAGAGAAAACCACAGAGATGAGACAATCATTATGTGATAACGCTGTTGCAGACAGGTGGCTGCTGGCCTATTAGCATTTTTTTAGGCCTAGAACTGAATATCACGGCGTTATGAATGGGGATATGTTCACTGAGTGAAGTGCATTTGAACAGTGATATTATCGTTTAGCTAAGAAATAACAGCCAGTGACTACAAACTGAACGAAACAATTCAAATAGGCAAGCTGATTAATTTCCACCTCTATCAGAAAACATCTTTTATGTGGGGACTAATAAATTGTTACAGATGGGGATTTTAATTAATAATAATAAAACACCTCTTTTATAGCCAATAGTGAGCTTGTGTCCGTCGGCTGTTTGGCGCTGGACAGGTAGTTTACAATGAGTTTTTAATGCTTTTCTGCTGTAAACATCTATAAGAGTGTTAGGGGTGAACAGTGAAGTTATGACCAGACAACTAAACAAAAGGAGCTGAAATTCAGTGTACAGCTCTATGAAGAAGCAGAGGAGCTGCAGATTTACATGAAAATTTTCTGCATGTTCATCACAACGAGCGACCCCTTTCACACTGCTACACTGTTTTCTATTTTCATTTCATGCCTTGTTATTATTAAAATAGAAACTACAGTCACTTTAAACCATCCTTTCTGGATCGTACTCCATTCTGTCACCGATACCTCATGCCCCCACCATCTCACTCTTTGCATTTTTTTCCCTATCTCACCCCATAAGGTCTCACATTCTCCTGAGGCTCCCGAGATTGCTAGAAGCTCATACGCAACATAACACGATCTGTGACAGACATAAAATATAAAAGACATAAAACTCACTTGCTGGCAAAGAAGGCCACCCAGGGAAACCGCAAGTCGTGTGTGTCCACGAACACATTCTGGACGAAAAGGTTAGGACTACAGCTGTGCTATAATGATACACAGAGGAGACAGATACGACAAAACAAAAGATAAATAAACTGCATTTACAACCCTGATTTCAAAAAAGTTGGGACACTGTGTAAAGCGTAAATGAAAACAGACTGAAACCAGGTGCAAACAAACTGTTGCCCCGGTTGTTTTTGAAACGTGTTACTGGCATCAAATTCAGAATAAACATATATTAACAAAAATCAATGAATTTGATGAGGTATAACCATTCAATATATTGTATTTGTACTGTATTTGATTGGGTATATGTCAAAAAGGATTAGCAAACTATCACATTCTGGTTTATTTAGATTTTACACAGCATCCAAACATTTTTAGAATAGAGGTTGTGACATGAAATGGTAACACATTGAGATCCTGTAGATTGAGTACTTACATTGAGGTAACGCCCAAGGTTTCCTTCCAACTTGGCATCAATGATGTAGCAGGACTCCTCACCGTCAAAGAACAGGCGGGTGTTTTTGGGAGCGTTCTCCCCACCTCCTCCAGTCTGTCCCTGCTGTCCTGTTTTTCCTCCCTGAGCTCCTAGCCCTCCGCCGCCTCCAGGTACGCCTGTTTTTACCATCATCCCATGGCCGGCCTTCAGGGCGATACCTCGAGTAGATTTCACTGCTACCTGCTTCTTAGTCACACCTGAGCCAAAACAGCAGCAAGAGCAAGCAAGAGAGAAATGAATGACAAGTGAAAACAGTCAAAAATATAAAATGACCACGATCAGTCTTGTTACCTGGAGTGGCTTTCTCTCTCTCCTTGTTGTCGTCGGATCCAGAGCTGATGGTCTGAACATCATCACTGTCAGAAAGAGTCATCACATCCTGCTTCTTCCCCATTTCTGACTTCACATGACTGCAAGAAACACAAAATGAATCTTATTAGCAATCTAACTTTAGGTGATAATATTGATCACATTGTTGTTAAATGACTTATGATTAAAAACTGAAAAAAACAACAACTTAATAGCCATTTAAATTTGGCCAACACACCTTTTGCTGTCTCCAGATTCCTGAGATTGAAATCAGAAAAAGTAGGGTTATCATCATTATGCAAGACAATCATGATGCAAAATCTCTGAAAATAAGTGTCACCTTTTACTAGATGAGAATTCTGCTGAGCTGTAGGATTATGTTTTTATTACTGTCAGACACTGCAATCATTTAAAAAAAGACTGCACACAGAGCTTAGTTTAATTAAATATTATGCTTACTTTATCACCTTTGTACTCACCTTCTTTAGCCCCTGGCTGGTAAGCCAAGAAGCCACTTTGCTTTTCCCCGTCTCCTCTGGCATTGACGGTGGCTTCTCATCATCAGTTCCTTTGGCTGACATATTCAGTCCATCTTTACTGTCTTGACTCCCTGAAGCAGGAAGGAGAGAAATGTGTGAAAAGACAAAACAGAAATCTTGGACTCACTGGACAAAATTAATGCAGGAAAACACTGAAGATATTTCCCCAAGACCTGTGTTTGAGAAAGACAAAGTACAGTTTCAAGATAAAACTGTAAACTCATACGAAAAGTCATCAAATTTGGGACTCACACTAACAGATTTCAGATTAGGGATGTATTTTTTTCATGATCAATTAATTTACAAATCACTGAGTAACTGATTAGCCATTTAAAATGTCAAAAAAAGTTTATTATTCTAAAAGATTAAGGAGCAACTAAAGCCCCAAATCACTTTTTTCAGCTAAAAAAATCAATGTAAATGAGTATTTTGTGGTGTTGTTGATGAATTCAGATCCATAGCTTGACATCTTGGTGCAAAGTATTTAAATTCTAAATACTGTGTTATAAATATGCATCGCAACTGCCCTCTACTGGTTGAAACACAGCTATCGCACTGAATTTTTGCTGTTGGTTGATTTGGAGGCAGTTGAAGTATATGGTGGAGGCTTTGTCCCCGCCCTCTCCTATGAAACGCCAGATGGTAGAAGTTAGCCTTGAAGGCTTTTATGTCAGGCCGCTTTCTGCCAGAAAGCTCTACGAGTTTCTGAAAGACACAGAGCAAGCACAGCCTCACGGCCTCGGGTCTTATCCAGAGCTTTCAACCAGGACACTGGGGTTCGTATCCTGCTGTAGCAGACTGTTTTTTTCAGTAATCATTTTATTTTTTCGGTTGCAGTTTGGTTAGGTTTAGGCACTACAAAGAATCGGTTAGGTTTAGCTAACAAAACTACATGGTTAAGTTTAGGCAGCAAAACTACCTGGTTAGGTTTACACGTTAAAAAAAATTGGTTAGGAAAACATTATGGTTTGAGTTAAAAATACACCCTTTCATAACATTTAACATGTGTTATAAAACCTTTCTGGAAGAAAGCCTTCAAGACTAACTTCTCCCATGTGCACCAACGTGCGACGATACAGACTGTGCAGAGTTTGGAGTGGATTGAGCGAATTGCGTGGATTGAGTATAGTAATTGAGTAGTTAGATTGTACTGTTAGTGTACATTATATAGGTAATTGTGTGTTTATAGTATTTGGTAGCTTAGCGATTTTAGACAGCCAAGGTTATTAGGTTGTTAGGTTATTAGATTTTAGATAGCTACATTCTGCAAAACCAAGCCCATCCAAGTGAAATACACAAGTTTTTTAGGGAGTCCTGTAGAAGCACAACCAGAATGCATTCTTTCCCTTGATGACAATCCAATGATAAACAGCAGGGTTAAGCTACGTACTGAAAATAACCCATAGACACACACACACTGAAGGCAGCATTCTCAGCCTCTCTGAGGCGCTAGCTCTGCTACAACACAGGTACCACACAATTTTTACCAAGGGTCATGAATGTGCTTCTGACTTGTCAAAGCTCCAGCGGACTCTCTGTTTTTCCAGCATGGACTTGTTCCAAAAGGTCCCACAGACTCTTATTCCTGCTTCTTGCCAAGAGTTACAAGATCTATATCAAAATGTCTGCACTGTTAATATGAAGCTAGAGCCAGAGGCCTGTTAGCTTAGCATAAAGACTGGAAACAGGGGGAACAGCTAGCCTGGTTCTGTCTAAAGATGAGGTGTGGTGTCGGTAATTTCATCTAACTCTAAAAAACATACAGTATTTCCTATAATGTAGAACTGTAGAAACACCTCCCTTAAAGGGCCACCAGCTCACCTTCCTTGTTGCCCTTGACCTGACCACGTGTGGTGTAACTCCTCCACACAGAGCTGGAGCTGTAGTAGTTGTCCTTCACAAATGTGTCGTCTGAACTGTCACTTTCATCTTCACTCTTTGAATCCTTGTCATCATCATCATTGCTGTCGTCCGATGAGCTTGGACTTTGGGCTGTGGCAGGAAAAAAAAAGTGAAAGTCATCATAAAATATCAGCAGGAGTCAAGAACACAAGCACCACAGTCCATTAGGGACTAGGAATGTCACAATACCAGAATTTTAAAATTTTATACAATATTAGTAAATATTAAAAAATAAAAGAAATACTCGATACCGTTTTCAATACCACGGCAAATAAATAAAAATGCCCCAAGCTAACAAAAGAGGATTTAAAAAAAAAAAAAGAACAACCTCCATACAGTGATAGTACAGAAAAAGTCATTTCACTGAAGCATTGGGTTGAATTCTGATTGTAGATATGTTTGCTTTACAGCTTCTGTAGTTTCAGTACTGTAAAATGCACATATCATATCGTTTTAAACATGTGGTATTGAAAAAAAATATTGATACTTTGATACATTTGACAACATTAGGGACCACCTTTGTCTCTCACCTTTGGACTGGGACTCACCCTTCCTAGGTGGTCGTCCCACAGAGTTAGATGACACTAAAGCGGATGGTTGGATTTTTATTCTCGACATGTCCACCCCGCTCCCCTCGCTGTCCGAACAGTGAGCCTCGCTCTCATAGCCCTCCTTGAAGTTCTCCACACTCTCTATATGGTCCAGATTAGCGAAATACTCATCGCCCATCTCAAGACCTTCTTTATCAGCAAAGTCGTCTGTCAAGATTTTACCTTTTAAAGTGGAAGAAAAAGGTGGAAAAAGGAGAAAGGAAAAGGTCATCTGTTATTGTATTGTAATACATAAACTGATGAAGATGCATGTTTGCCTGTTTTCCATCACATCTGTGCATGTAAAACCATTTTTATAAATCCATTCACTTTCCTCACCAGCATAGATGCAGACAAAAGAGCCCTTGGCCACATCATCCAGACAGCGGATGCCCCAGCCTTTGTTCTGGGTCTTGAAGAGCTGGAGACGCACCTGCAGGCCATGCTGCACCAATCGGTTGGTGCACATGTGAGAACAGCATTTACACCGCTTATTACACTCGTAGATCCTGAGTGAGAGAGCAGGACAGATAATGGCCTCTGAGACAAGACAAATTAGCTTTTATATTCAACAGTAATTATGTTCTTATGAGGTTATGAGGGGTGAGAGTGAGAGTGAGTTAGGCTTTATGTAGACTACACCACAAGTGGGAGTTGCTTTGGTGTGTGTATAATGTCTCACCCTGTGGGGAGGCACTCCTCTAATCGTTTGTGCAAATATCCAGCATTTGGGTTAACCTGTCCCCCTGGGGTACAACCTGTAGCCTGAAGGGTCAGCTGGTGGCAAGAGCATTTGGACCTGTAATAAGGATACAAACACATGCGTTCAGAATATTAAAAGTGGGAGTAATATGAAAAATGGTGGGTCATGGGTGAGAAACTTCACTAACTTGTCTCGACAGCCATCAGTGCATTCACACCCAACCAGGAAGTCTGAACTGGTGTTGATGAATACTCCATCTTCAGGAATACGTTCTTTACCTTGAAGAGAGGAGGGGAGGATGTATTAGTGTCTCTGCAATGAATTATTCCACAGAGATGGACAGGTCTTTATTTTTATTACTTTTGCACATAACACCTGCAGGTGAAGTGAGAAGTTAAAGGTTTGCAAAAATAGCTTTCTGAAAACTGAAAGCAAGATAAACAAATGCAACCCGACCGCTGATGGTTCAGTCTGACATTTGGGTGTTTTAGGCTGGTAGTGGGTAATTAGCCTCGAGCGTCCAGGCTCACGCAGAGATGAGGAGTGGGATTCAGAGGTCTCACTTCTTTCTAACTCCTCACTGACAAAGGAGTTAGTGACACCCAACCGACACTGATGAAGACATTTATCATACTATGTGCAGCTCTATACTATTTTTTATCACATGTGCAGTCGTGCTCCTTACGAACTAAGACTAGTTATTAAGGAGTTCCCCTTTAAGACTCTATGATCGCCTAATATGACACAGTGATCATCTCTAAAGTCTCTAAAGAAAATGTTGTGTGTGTTTGAACCCAGCAGAAGCCCAAATTAATCTCTCCTTTGTTACCATCCCGGTGAAATTCTTACTGTAAGCTACTTTTGGAGGCGGAGTGGAATCAATCTCGTTGACGCAGGAGAGTGGGATGTCCTCCTTTCCACCAGTGATGTCGAGAATGTAATAGAAAGGCCTCTGGGGCTGGAAGGGCCGGTCCACGAGCACATAGGGGTCCAAACAGAACATCTCTAAGAATATAAAGTCACAGCGCGTCTGGAAGAGGTAGTGCTGGATCTCTGCCATGTTACGCAGGCAAAGCCCACACGGAGCCTTGTAGATCACGTGGAAGGACATCTGAGGGGTAGACATGCAGAAGACAACGAGTTGTACGGTTCAGTTTGACCACAAGCAAAACATTCTTACAATTAAGGAGAAGTGCTTCACATATCCACTTTTCCATTCATCTACTCTTCTTTCATATTTACCTTGCGGTTGACTTTGCGTCGTCCCGTCATGCGTCTGAAATCGTACAATAAAGGAGTCAGGAGGGGGTTCTTTCCACGGTGCATGTCTGGTTTTGCGGGTCGGACACGATTCAGACAGGCAGGCTGACAAGTGTGTGCCAGGTAGAAGATGCGGTCCGTCGGGGCACGGTAGGCGGGCTGATGTGGGATGGTGGCCATTGCGTGGGTGATCGGAGGCGGGGCAGGAGTCAGAGAGGGCTGCTGTCTCTGATACGACTGTGTGAAAGTGGGCACGGCAGTATTTGGGGCATTCAACATTCTTCCACTATGGATTGACAGAAAAAAGACAAAGAAAAAAAGACTGGCTACAATTAAATATATCAAATGTCTAAGGTCAATTTCAACAGTTTGTTTTTTGTCTGTGTCACAAATTATTAGATCAAACAATGAGGTGGACTCACCCAGAGAGGTTACTGGGACTGGACGAAAGAGACTGCATGACTTTGGAGGCATGAGTGCCTCCCACCCCAGGGACAAACGGAGAAGT
Source organism: Hollardia meadi (assembly GCA_037974645.1). Classification (NCBI taxonomy): domain Eukaryota; kingdom Metazoa; phylum Chordata; class Actinopteri; order Tetraodontiformes; family Triacanthodidae; genus Hollardia; species Hollardia meadi. The sequence continues at coordinate 75,066 of JBBPCS010000064.1, read as the reverse complement.
ACTCTTCTTTGCCATCTGATGTTTATTGCTTGTAGACAGCGAGGAGAGAAATATCAGTCAATATCATAAGTCTTCACTTCCTCTCAAAACATTTAGGATTAAAGCTCCCATTAATCAATATTTCCCCCAGGAGGAGCTGGAAAACATTGCTGGGAAGACGGTGTCTGGAAAACCCTGCTGCCACCATGACCCAACCCTGGATAATGGATAGATGGATGGATAATCAATATGTTTTCATTAACGAAGCATCAAAGTAACATGTCATGTGAAGATTTGTGCTTAAAGTGACAAGCCCAGAGACTTATCACTTCAATATACTTTCTCTCAGCTCTACAGTGCTTTTGCATCAGCTCGTTGCTTTTAAATTTCCATCAGGAGTTGGTAGAGAAGATAAAGCTAAATGAGAGAATATTGTACTCCAAATAAATGCTCATGTTGCTCTGTGTCCGGTGACTGTGTATGTAATGAGTAAATAGGCCACTTTAAAGTGATAAAATGTCAATGCTGTCTGTGTCTGAGTCGCCTGTCTGAGTAGGTGTTGAAGAGGTTGAAAAGCAGTGTTTTGCTGCCCTCTTTTTAGGCGTGTTTCACCTCTGACCAAAGCCAGCATCACTGTGGTTAGGGGTGGTCAGGAATGTGCTTTGTTGCTCCTGTAGCCACAGTGATGTCACAGGGTCCTAGAGTGCACTTTTACATCATGCAGCAACATGAGAAGTTGCCCCCCCACCCCCTCTTTGATTTAACGTCTAGTTTCTGACAATGTATTTAAAATGGAAAAGGTTACAGCTGTGTCAGTGCAGTATCTCACATGAATGAAATACTTTTTATCACAGTCTTTTAAGGTGATCGTCTTCGCAGTGTTTACTTTGGTCACTGTTTTGATTTTCTATAAGACCATGGATGATGCTCTGACTGGGCCAAAAGAAGTCAGATACTGACCTTACTTTGTGAATATTGTCCTCAGGTAATTCGGTTGCATGCTAGAGATGGTTCCATCAAAAGGTAAATTCTTCCTCAGCTTGAGCTTCTTTTTTAAAACCAAGTATTTGAACAAAATGCCTTTAGTAGTGTTAGTGCTAGATGTTCAGTTCACTTACTCAACACGTAGAGGTTGTGGGGTCTGTGGGGTCTGTGGGGTCTGTTGGGGCTGTGGGGGCTGAGGACGCTGTGGATGTTGTGGTGTCTGTGAAGGCTGGCTGGGTGATGCCTGCGGAGTTTTGACGGGAGTGGCTCCAACATGTCCGTCACTGGTGTACTGAACAACTGGGCCTTTACTCCTCAACGCCCCTGGAGTTTGTAAAGGACAGTAATAATTTTTTATATTTTCTTGTTGTTGAAATGAGACTTTTTGACACCAATGCAAAAGTTAAATCAAATTTTAAGACATTATCTAAATTAGGTACAAATATAAAACACAAATAATCAACTCTGTTTAAGAAAAATTGTAAGTGGGTGTGAACGCTTTTTGTGTCTGCGCGTACATGCAACTGTGAGTGTGTACGTTACCCATGTTAGGTCGTGTTCTCTGCTGGCCAGCCAGTTTCTTCTCCTGGGTGTTGGCGGTGGTCATCTTCAGGTTGAACATTGGCTCCAACCTGGTGGAGCCTCTATAGATCCACTCACTCCTCTTATCATCCTGATCAACACGAAACAACACACAAAGTGTACTCTCCGCTACTGTTTAATAAACTATAATCCATCATATTTATTTAAATGGATGTGGACACTCCATAATGAACATGAACCTTTCTGTTTCTGCTTTCTAATTAGTTGAATGTTTTTTTATGCTGACATACCAAAAAGAGGATCTTGACCAAGCTTCCATCCACCTCCTCCACTTTGCTCTTCCACCAGGTTCCGTCCCACTCTGTCTTGATGATCTGTCCGACCTTTAGGAGCACCATAGGCCTGCTGGGATAGGCAGTGATGTACTCCTCGATGAAGTCCCGACACGATGCATCCTCTATGTCCTCCCAGGTCCGCCTTACTGTTAAAACAAGAATAATCCCACTCTTTTACCAAATAATTTTAATTTATCACACAATGACTCCCAAAAAACCTACCACCAATCTAACGCAGTATTTAGCCAACTAATTTTATAGCTGCATAATTGAATTTACTGGGCGTCAGAGATTAGGAGAAGAAGAAAATAGAGAATTTGGCACTTACATGGTCGACAAACTGGGTGGAGGTCAGGTAGTGACACATATGATGCATAGCCATCATCAAAGAAGATTAAAAACCTGCAACACATACAACAAAAGATATTAACTACAGTCCAATTTATTCACTTGATATATCAGTAATATATCTATAATATCTATTTATATAATATAAAAAAACCATATTTAATATATAAAAACTATCACATAGTTTGTCCAATAGAGAGCACTGACATATTTTGACATTTTTAAAGTGTAAAAAGACCAACTTATGACACATCTTTGTTGCAATTCTTTAATCACAAAATGTAAGGGACCAAAAATGTTTGTTATGTATTTGTTTAAAAAAATGACAGCCGATATATTGACAACACATATCACAAATATTGACATTGGTCTCAAAAGTGAAATATTATAAGGGCTCCAACATCAACCAATAAACATGCAATCAGCACCCACTCTTGAGCTTTCATTTAGTTTTACCTCATTCGGTTCTTGTTGTTGGGCATCTCTGCTACTATTCCAGCATAGAGCCACACCAGGTTCCCGTCCTTGTACTTGGCGACCACACGAGCCCCGACATACAGAATCTCCAGGGTGGGGTTATAATCGAAAGCCACGTGATTTCCAGACAGCAGACTCTTTCCTTTATCAAACTTCACTTTATACTTGAATACACCGTTTCCTGAATATAGACAGAGGCCGTGTTTCATTAAAGATAGCAGATCAGGAAAAGCAAGCAGAGGATACATATAATAAATAATAATATACACTAATAATATATACAGGAACCTTTAAATGCTGAATGCTTAACATCATTTTGAGTCCTAAAGAACATAAAAGAAGAATGAAATGTTCTGGTAACACACCAACAGGGCTGATAGCAACGAGGGTGCCTCTGTGCCAGGTCTTGGTGCGTTTCTTTCCCAGAATGGTCATCCCGACTCTGAGCTCATCTTCTGACATGTTTGGGTTCGGCTGGGTTATGGACTGAGATGGAACCTGGGATACAAACACTGCCGGCACTGAACCCTGAATACCTGGAGGGTAGAAAAGCCACACGCAACTTTGGAATCAAATATGCAATACTTTAAAACAGGTATGAGGCAAGGCAAGTTAAAATATGTACGCTTACCTGACTGGGGTGGAGGCTGTGCTGGAGATCGGAGTGATGGGGCACCTGGTGAATGTTTGTTGACCATTTGGGCCAACTTCTGCACCTGCTGGGACGTTTTCTGTATAGCTGAGAAGGCCTCATTTACCTGGCAAAATAAATACAGGGGACATACATCATCATCTGCATATACTGAGATGTATTTCCCCCTCATAATTTAGCTTAGTCCAAAAAGACTGTCAGTGCACTGACTTGGAACTAGAGTTGATCCCCAAGCGCTGCACAGTTGCTGCCTTCTGCTCTAATACTCAAGATGGGATAACTAGAGAGAACCAATTTTACTATATGTTGTACTTTGTATGATTGCGTTTGTGATAATAAATTAGTTGATTTTATTTGACACTCCCCCATTGTGAAACACACAAGGATTATAATCATGCACTATTATCATATACCTCAAACTCAATCCACTGTTTCTTTTGCTATTTCTATTCATTACTATTGTCTTCCCAGAGTCATCATCATTTATGGTAGACAATTTACAGTGCGTGTTAGTTATTTCAGGTAATGGAACTAAGTTGACATTACATGACCACTGTAGGAGGTGTGGCCTCATGGCAATGTAGTGTGTGATATGGGAGGTAAGGAGACACCAAAAGTGTGACAGACTGTAGTGTGTCAGTGTAGCAGGAACAGCCAGCTGGTAGTCAGAGCTAGCCAGCCATGAGCAGCTGCTGTCAGACTCTCTGTCAGACTTTGACAGTCAAAACTACATTCATGGCCTTTTGTAAAAGTTTCTGTGTGGTACCTGAGTTGCAGCTGAGCTAAAAAGGCTGCCTCTGGTGTGTGTGTGTGTGCGTGCGTGCGTGCATGCGCATTTGTCAGTATGTAGCCGTAGCCGAACTATCGCCCCAAAATTGAAAAATACAAAGTAGAAGGTTAGCAAGAAATAGCGTAAACTCCTATGAACAATGAGTCTCAATCAGCACATATTTGGAAATAAGCATGGTTTCACAGACTCCCACTTCAAGTGCAGGGGGCTTGGGGAGGTGCCGTCTGATTTGAGGATGTTGACATTCTTTTTTTTTTTTTATATATATATAAAGTTCATGACATAGATGAGCCCCAAATGGCTGACTCTATGTCATCATTGTCCTTGCAAGGTTGAGAATGTAGCTAGTATGTTGAACCATTCAACCAAATTTTATAAATTAGGTAAGAAATGTCAATATTAACACAGCAGTGGCATGTTTCATTAAAGTACAGCCGTATAATTTAGTTCACAGCTCAAGAACACATTTAAGTGTGCAATATCACTTTAAAGTCCAGAAAGAGAATAAGAGAGACACAGCATCAATAATTAAACACATCTAAACTCTCCCTCAAACCAGCCCACAACAAACATTCAGCAATAAAGTGTATTGTTCTCACCACTGGATCTTTGCCAACAGCTACAGGCTTCTTTGGAGGAACCACTGAAACATTGTGAAGAACAGAAGAGAAGCAGATATTTAATAACCTGATTGTTTTCATGTTGTGGTAGCAATGAATGGTAACTGTTCTCATAATGAAGTAGCACGACTTACAGCAGCCAACAGCGATGACATCATCATCGTCATCGTCATCTATCTCGATGACCTCGGAGGACAACACGCCTCCTCCGACCCCCTCATCCTCTGAGCTGCTCTCACGGTAAACAAGACCGTTCCTATGGTAAGTTGCCTTCACCAGTTTCTCACACTCCAATATGGACCTGAGGAAGAGTGAAGAGAAGAATTGTGAGCCTGTCAGACACAAACATGTACTTTACAACTACGGATGTACCGATCCCATCCAGTGGAATGACACTAAGCAACTTGGGTCTCAGCCATGATGTGATGGAACCCATTCATTACAGTTTCATTGTAGTTTCCACTACATTCATTCTTTCACAGCTGGCTGCCAATTCAAGTTTTTTCTTTTAGAGCCATAGCAACCCCCTTGCCTTGTGTTAATTGAAATTGAATTGAAACTGTTAAAGAAAAAAATTACCACAGTTTTGCACACTGATGTTGACAGATTTTAAATGCGGGCAAAAGATTCTGGGGACCTTTGCTGCATCTCTCTCCCTCATTCATGTCATCATCTAGTACCAATATCCAATAAACAAAAAAATGCCCCCAACAACAGAGCCCATTGTCACACATTACACCCACAACCTTGGATTCTTGTGTTGAGCAGAAAATGTGAAAATAATCAGACTATGCCTGACAAAATGAAATTTAAACATAATGCAAAATGTCATGTCATCAAACAATTTAAGCTAATTGTCATAAAACTGAGAAATATTTAGTGCCCATTAAGAAGAGTTAAACTGGAACATGCTGTGTAATCATTTGCAACACCAGAAGACCCCCTCATTGTGTTTGTTAGAAAATTCATGTTAGCTTGTTATGGTGTGCTTGAAGCCAGTGTCCTTGATGTTTGGTACTTAGAGAATTGATGTATTCATTTGATTCATCAGTGCTACCAGCTACTGTTATTGCTAATTCGAACAGCAGGCATCCGCCAAAGAAAATACATCATGCCTGTGTATGATAGCCTTTCCAGGTTTATCTTCACCAAAGAGTTTCATTTAAGATAAAGCCTCGTGCTGCTTAAAAACTTCCAAATGGTGTACAATGTGTACATTCATAAAAATGTGGCACAATTAACCACATATTATCCACGCTTGCAATAAAATGTATAAAAATAATGAACACTGAGAGACAGAAAAGATAAGTGCTTGTAAAAATACTGTATATTGACTAAACACACATAACTCTAAATAAATAAACTAACTCTGGGAAAAGGTGAATGTCTACTTACTGGTTGGCATCGTTGAGAAGCATCTCAGTCGTCGCCTCCTCTTCTTCTTTCTGCTCCACCCATTGTTTGAGCTCCGTCAGCTGAGCCTTTTTCTTCTGCACGATTTCACTCTTCTCCACGGCATCTTCAATCCACTTTCTGAGCTCGTCCAGAGAAACGCCCAGCTCTTCCTCCAGACTGGGGTCCCAGCCATCCACCTCCATTCTGAGGAGGAAATAAAAACAGAAATAGGACATATAAACATAATTTTAAATATCTACACATAGTCAGATCCATATGTATTTGGACAGTGACACAATTTTTGTAATTTTGCCTCTGTACACCACCACAATGGATTTGAAATGAAGCAA
>JBBPCS010000064.1:41546-54989 GCA_037974645.1 Hollardia meadi | reverse complement strand
ACACACACACACACACACACACACACACACACACACACACACACACACACACACACACACACACACATTCAAACACATGTAACGTACAGTTGATAATGTACTACCCATATAAAAGTAATAAAAGTACTGTCTGTATAAATTAGCTAATATAGTATAGCCATTTTTGTGCATGTTTTCCTTCTTTTCCCATGAAAGTTTTGTTTTATATCAGCTGAACTGAGGAGAAGAGGGTATCCCCGATGATTTCACTCACTTTGCGTTTGACATCTGAAGCCACACTGAAGAGCAGAGAGCTGTAGAAACCCAGCTCAATCATGTAGTACCAATACTGAGATGGCAGGACAGTCTGAAGGAGAGGAAACAGATCTTTCATTTCAAAATCCGTACATGAATGCACACATTGCAGCTATTCATTATTTTGATTATTTACAATTGTTTGGCCAATACAATGTCAAAAAATAGTGAAATTTTATATGATAAGTTCTTAGAGTCTGAGCTGACACGTTCAAATAGCTTGTTTTGTAAAGTTAAGAGCTCCAAACACATTTCGCTGATTATAATAGAATTATTTACATTTGAGAAGTTGAAAACAATGAATTTTCCACTTAAACAATTGATGAATAATGAACCAATTTATGTAAATTAATGAACTAATCATTTTGGCTCTATAGAACTCTGTATTAGGAGGGTGACTTGTGATTTGTGTATCTGGGTTTCTGACGGAAAACCAGTAGGGACAAAAAGGCGTACAATTATTTATATAGTACATACATTTGTATTGACATTTAGCAGCAATTTCTACTAATATAATTAATCAATTCACCTGACCTGGACCCAGAGAAGTCGCAGAAAAAAGATCATTGGATTACAAACTAAAAGATCATTAATTAATTGAAGTTTTTGCTCAAACTGACACTTTCCCATTATGAGTCAATGGACTTCCAAGCTACTATGGCTAGCAGCAGAGACAGTATTGCTACAGGTCTGATGGCTTTGACTGAGATGCCACAAAAAGAGTCGAACCGCCTTCTGCAGCACAATTCACTGTTGCACTTGTAATTTTCCGGTATAGATGCATAACATCTCCAAATAGCTAAAAGCCACATACAAGAGAACAGCAGGCAAGATAAACTATTCAAGACCTTTGTAAACCAAATTTTAAGGCCTTTTTGTGAACTAAATTCAATCATTTTAAAGACCTGCTGATACTCTGGTGCATTCAGCGTACATAGCCATGTCAGAGACGTACCAGGACAGGAAAGCCTTCCCACATCTCCTTCAGGTCATACAGCCAAGGTTTCTGGAAGGAGAGATGCGATGTGAATGAGACAGCACAGCTTGAAAGGTGTATTTATATCAACTGACTCAGCATGGCAATGAGTCAATGCTGCCCATCTGACTATACGAGAGATGAGGTTATCACGGCAAAAAAGGCCGACTACTATGGAAACTGTCAAGTTACGATGGCAGGGCAGGTGACAAATGAGAATATGAACATTAAGAGACGAGAGGAGGAGGAGGAGGAGGAGTCGATATTAACATGGCATTACTCACATCGATGAGGGCGGCCAGGCCAGCAATGAAAGCAAGAAGGTAAAAGGTAAATCTCCAACTGCAAGAGAACACACACACATACAAACACACTTTCTACTAAGTCAATGGGGAAAAAGACAGTAGACACATTTTCTACAAGCAGAAACATAAATGCCTCACACGCACGCACGCACACACACACAATCTCGCCCAAAGTCGCAAACACACACAAGTTGTGAGTTGGAAAGAAATGCCAGGCTGAATGAACGGCCTAGAAAAATCTGATTAACTTCGCTAAGAATGTGAGATGAGGACACACGCACACACACACACACAGCCAAACACATGCTGACAGACGATGAAAGCTGTCAGAAAGTGTCCTCCCTGTTAGTATACAGAGACAGTAAAGGGGTTATTCCCACTTCAGCCAGGTGTCGAGTGGATTTCACACAGAAAGCAGCAGCAGCAGATAAGAGACACAGAAGAACAGAAAGAAGAGAAAGAAGAGACAGTGAGAATTTGAGAGATATACCAGTGGGGAAATGAGGGAGAGAGACAGAAAGCCTGTTGTGCTGCACACAAACAAAAGATTGATTCAGAACAGATATGTCATAACGCGCACAGCGAAAGACACACCATAACCAGGAAGTGACAAACATGCAGTCACATGCACATCCACACACAGCCTCACGAGCATCATATGCAGAATGCCAATCCACTATAGACTCGCTTAGATATACTTTTTCACACATACACAGCAGACATAGAGACATCTTCTTGCAGATTAAAGGGTCACTTCACCAAAATTACAAAAACGTATTTATGTATGTGTATGTTTGTGAGCCATGTGAAAGTATAGGTCCACATTTTTTCACGTCTAACAATACTCAGTGAAACAGGTGTTGTTTGCTATAATCACTCTTCATGTTCACACTGGTAATTGAAGAATCCTTTATTAATGACCTTAGAAGTAAAGAGTGACAAAATCGACATTCCTCATTCTGTGTGAAAATTGATTCCAAAGTTTATCAGAAGCTTCAGGAGTCTGAGTTTGACAAATCAAGAAGATGTTTTCCAAAGTTACAGCTTTTTGGGACAAAGTAGATTTTGTCCCCCATCGCTTCTATTGGAAGAAATGTTTGCAGCAGGCATGTGAGCACCTGAGTATTCTTCTAATAGAGACTTTGAAGATGTGAACCCATCCTTTAAAATGTTAAAGTGCTCAGAAAAAAATGGAAATTGAAATGCCTACAAAGGAAAGTCCTGTGATATGTTCAAAAGCTCAGGAATAGCTGCTGAGTGGATCTTGTGGTGAGAGATGGTTTTGTTCAACTGCTGTTTCCAAAATGAACAGTTTTTATAATTTTTATATTTGGTGTAAAGCAGTCCCATTGAAAGCTGTTCATGATAATGCCTGTGTCTTCTTATAATTTGGGTGAACTGACTGTTAAAGTCACAAAAAGTTTTTATGGATCTGCTGACAAACATAAACAATGACCATTACATTGAAGCTAATGGCTAGCTGCTGATGTTTCAGGCTCTGCATATTTGTAAGTGGAGGATTCATATTGTTGCCACAGTGTGAATCCTGCCAGCTGCCGTTAGCTTGTTTCAGCAGCCTTGTATTATCTGGTGATCATGCTGTTGGTTTAGCTTCTGCTACAGTTCATGCTCACACATAAAAATAACCAACAGTGGTGACAGAGCCCAGAGTTTCCGTGGCCCTGTGTTAATGAGCGTGTGGATGGTTGGATTTGTGTGGGTGTGGAGAGAAAAGAGCTACAGGCATGGTAGCAGCAGAGAGGCATTGTAATGAGTGCATGTTAAAAATAGAGAGCTACTTTTGCCCTCAGAGATGTGATCATATAGCTGGAGGAACGCAAGGGTGGGCAGCTGTTCAACCCGCTACATAGCTTGATAGAAGTGTGTGCATATATGTTTAAAAGTGTGTGTTTGTGTGCGTGTTTACCTGGCTTCTCGAAACTTTTTGAGCAAACTCGGTCTGTCCTGGTTCCTTCGTCTCCTAAACCATCGCTGCACTTGTCTTTCTGAATAGCCAGTCTGCTTGCAAAGACTCACTATTGAAGTCTGAGAACAGCACAAAAAACAGGTCAGGTTTAAGTATCTAATTTTCCCCCAAAACACACATACCAAGGACATGGAACTCTGTCTTTTGTCTGCGAACATCTACCTTTGTGGGGTTTTTGGTAATTTTACAGTAGTAAGACTCCAGTGTGGGGATGTGAGGGGCCTTGAGCCGTGTTGTTTCTTTCACCCCGAGCAGAGAAGCCAGAGGTGTAGCCACCATCCTGCAATCAGAAAAAGGTTGCCGAGATTAAAAGGAGATGAAATGTAGAGGAGACATTGAGAAACTGAAGAATCATAGATGCAACACAGGGTGCAATCATGGAAACTCTTTTGATTTTAATTACCCAAATTTGAGTGAAATAAAGCCAATTAACCTAAGAGTCATTAAAATTATTAGAGGTTAGGATGATGCGAGTCAGGATGACAAGAAGACAGTTTAATACCAAAATAGCATTGCCCAGTGAAGGCCTCACTGCCAGGTGCAGCATGTTTATCTCAATAAAGAGCAGCTTTACTTTCTATCTCAATAACCCATGTTTATACTGTATATGTAAACTGAATATTACAGTTTGCAGTGTTTGTTTGTCTTATCATATTTCTTAAGTCTTCAGTTAGCCTGGATGAGTGGGAGGAATAAAAGCAATAACAATGAAGAGAGCTTCGTGGCATAAGCAATAAAACACTGGTGGACTGATTTTCTGACTTGCAAAAGATAAGCTACTGGAAACAGAAACACTGTGTGGGAAACAATATGACTTGCAAGAATGGAGTTTTACATATTATAAAGTTACGGCACAGCATAGGGAATATCAAATAACTGTTGAGAAAAAAAGCAAAGGATAAACTGCTTTCTGGAGTAAAATAATGTAATCAGAGGTCAGAGCATGAAATAATCGATGGGCAGACTAAAGGAGAAAAGGGAAAGGAAGAGAAGGTAGCAGTCAAGGGACAAAGACACGAGTTAGACTGGACAGAGGGATGGGGAAAATTTGTAAATATAGAGGGAAGCAAATGTTTGAATTAATAACCAGCGACACAGATGAGGGGCACAGGTATCGAGTCAGACAGTGTGAAAAATGGACTGACCTTTCAAAGATTTGACGTATAATGAGGAATACAAGCGCAATGGGCAGCGCCACCCACAAGTCACGGGCTTTAGCGTATACCCGTCCATCCCGATCCTCCAGGTCGGCCCAGCCCAGGCCTTCTGGAAACCAGAGCCGCTCCTGCCAGAACCACTCACTCAGTCCTGTCATCATCCTGCAATACAGGACACACAAGGAGCACCAACTCTCTGGGTTTATTAGGCTGCAAAACTAAAGTCTAACACCTAAGATTCATACAGTATGTTCTATAGGTAGAATCCCCACCATAAAAAATATATGGCGAAATGGTTCCACCTAAAATCTGAATGCAGTGGCAGCCTAGAGGGACTTGCTTTAAAGGCAGCAGCTTTACAGGCCTGGCTAAGTATACAGGAAGACATCTGTGATTAGGAATGGTTGTTACCATGTAATTAAGAGAATAGAAGAGGGTACCAACGTTTCCTTCTCACTGGAAGCCTGGCTGTAGGTTTTTCCTAATGCATAAAACAGAGCACAAGCAGTGTGCAGGGAGCTCAGGAGGCCCACGTGAGGGAGGAAAACTAAGACCGACTGCTGGGCTTTGTACTTTCAACACAGACACTTTCCTAAACAGTCAGCAGCTGCGAGTGTTGTTTTTTATTCCGAGAGTACAGAGATGAATATTTCTGCTGATAACTTCAGGGAGTGGCAGAGAAAGAGAGTAAAAGGGTTGGCAGCGAAGGAGAATTAGCATTTGAGGGATGTGAGTCATGATTCATTCATATGTGCAGAGCAGCGGGGGCGCCCCCACACATATCCCTGGAGTCCCCTTTGCAGATGTACAGTAACTCCCCTCCCCTCCCAACACAACGCAGCTGTAAATGCCAAAGCCCTGTAACTGCTTCACTTCCACTCCCATCCCCACCCTGCTGCTCCCACTAATCATCAAGTAATCATAAGGATTCCCTCTTTGGCTCACAGAGCCAAAACTATGTTTAACACTCTTTACTATTTTTAAAATATGCAGCTGAAACTAGACTTGGATGTAAAAAGATCTGTCATGCATAGGATTCACAAAAGAAGTAAACATATTTTTCTACAATTGTTTTACCTTTTAACTTAAGATTAAGGCTTCAACTAACAATTATTTTCATTATCAAATGAATTTACCAATTGTTTACTTGATTAAGCATTTGTTCTACAAAATGTCAGAAAGTAGCAAAACATTTCTAAGACCCAAAGGTGATGTTGTCACATTGGGCTTAATTATTTGATTAATTACAAATGGCTACTGTTTACTAATCAACAAGCAGACACACAAGAACGTTCTTCTGAGTCTAAAATTGGCAGAATTTTGATTGAAACCAGATCTAGAAATCACATTTTGGTCAGTACCAAAAAACAATATCCAAGTTTGATACCTAGCTCTTATTTTAATCTTAGTCCCTGAGTAGGTCTTTAAATCCAACTAATTCGGATCAGCTTTTGATGTTTGACACTGACAGCCAAACTTTAATCAAGATTAAACATATTGCTGCTGGCTGTAGCCTATGACACTGTCCATGAGACGGTGTCATGGTTGAGTGTGTCAGTTGTTTTCCACATCATGTCTTGTTAGTCATGGCCCCTGTTTCCTGTTGCAACAGCCCGGCTGGCCGAGCACTGGTCTTTCCTCTCTCTCTCTCTCTCTCCCCTCAGCACAAAGGTGGTGGTGGATGGGAAGCATGACATATTTTTTCCCAGTCATTTTTGCCAATTCTTCCCCTTCAGTAGCACAATATCCGGCTTCTCCTGGAGTATCCTGCCAGATCTTGTGAGCTCTGCCGAAGAGCATGTTTGTGTGCATGTCTGGCTCAATAGAAAGTGTAATGTCACCAAAAACAGAAATGAGCCTCTGAGCACAAATGAAGATGGTTCAAAGGGCAGAAGAAGTTATATTTTGCATTGCTGGTGAGTGGAGGGGATTTAGGATTTGATGGAGTATTTTGGGGGTTACTAGTTGAGTTCATCCAGTGAATTAAGCATAATAAAACTTTTCCCCACACAGCTTTCCTTACACCACGTTCCATTGGCCCACTGGATCATATGACCAGACTCTGACCATTTCAAAGGCCCAATGAAAATAAGGGATGCCTCTGTCAGGGGAGGGACAAAAGAATTTCTCTGACTGTCTCCTCTCTATGAATATACAGTACACAAAGGATGTGGTGATTGTAAACAGAGATCCAGCTTCAGGCAGGCAGTACAGCTTCAGATGTTACTAATGTGCTTCTTTTCAGCTCTAGCAGAAGTTTACACACCCATAGTGTAGTTTCTTTTAAAAAATGGATGAAACGAATGGATTAAGACTCAGGGGAAAACCTAAACAGACCACAGCAGGACCTGGTACAGGGCCCAGGAATATTCGGAGAATGTAAACATACTGCCACCATACCGAGTGAGTGCTCCAGCTGCCTCATTCACTCCTCATGCATGAATAACATTGAGTTTTACAGTCACCCAATCTCTTGTTTATCTGAATGATAGGAGACTGAGTCAACTAGTGGAACATAAGTCATGAGACAGTAGCAATAGGCTCTGACAATGAGTCACTAATAACATGCCATCTTTGTGTAACTACCCATTTACTCATATCCATATATACTAAAGTTGCTCACTGACAGCTGACTCATTCAAACCACAACTTTTAAAAATTACTAGGAGACAGACACAGAGAGATCAGACAGATTAGATAGGGAACACTTTGGACTACCTGACATGAGAGGTCAAAGCTGAGTTTTCAGTAGCTAAGCTGTGAAAGTCTGGTAAGTCAAAGACAGGAGGGCACGTCGACCACATGATGATATCACAGAAGGTCACAGTAAGGGACAGAATTAGCAGCCCTGTATCATTTCCTGGCCTTCAACATTACTTTTGGTCATAGTTCATTAGGTTTCAGTACAGTATTGCACAGACTGACTGTTGTTTCTTTAGAGCCACAGTCACAGTCAGAGCCAGAGTTCAATACTTTTAGAGTACTGACTAAAATTCAGATGTAGTCCAAAGTAACTTGCATGTACTGAAAGCTTGGTTATATTCTTAGTCTTGTTTACTTATTCTTTGATTACATATTTCTTGAAATAAATAAGATTGCATTTGCATAATGTAGGCAAAATTATTCTTGTAGATGCTTTAAATTAAGAGAAAAGGAAACCTAAAGTTTAGCTTATTTTATATTCCCTCATTGTGAGCTTATGAAAAAAGTACTAATTGTTATTAGTGGCAAAGCTCAGGTATCATATTAGCACCAGTATCACCAGATTAGAAATGATACCCTGCTCTAAGCCTGACATATGGGTTTACTGCATAATGGGCTGATAGTGGCACTGTAGTAATGATCTCAGTGAAGCCATAACTGAGAACAGCTACAATAACAGATTATAAAGCTACAATGGTACATTTCACTGATAAACCTGACTGTAAACTGATTAGAATATTGCAGTAGTCCTCCTCTGCCATTAAAATTATCACCTGTCTTACAGAGCTGATAACCTTTACAGGATTTAAAATGTTATTTAGTAATGCATTAAGGTATATATCTGAAAAGATTAGTCAATTGATCAATTGATGAAACAATTATTCAGCAACTACTTTGATAGTCAGTAACTGTTTGAGTCTTTTTTTCCAAGCAGAAATAACAAACAGTCACTGTGAAATACTCAATGTGAATATTTGATGATTTCACTCATATATGGTAATAACAAACTGAATATATTTGGGTACTGTTGGTCGGATATATCTGCCTATATAAATGAGTTACATTGGCCTGTGAGAAATTTCATAATTTATAAATTTCATAATTTCAAAAATAATTTTAAAATCATTTATTTTTCGCCATTTTTTGGAGAAAATAGTTACTTGAGAAAATACAAATCAACACTGACAATAATCATTAGTTGCAGCCCTCATTTAAATGCAATGTTGCTGGAATTTCAACACTGAACAAAAGTAAAATGTTTGCTATAAACTCTGAATGTGGCTGTCCAAAAAACATTAATATCAGCTTTCAGTCAAACTGTAGATTGCAGTACTATGTCAACCTTCTGTACTGATATCTTTCATCTCTTGTGGTCCAGCATGTAGCCACAGTTTGAAGATCACAGTAAAAAAAACATGAAATCCTGAACTGAATGCACACATTGTGGGATGCTGTGGCAGTTCAGGAGGCTGACATGATTTCTGCACATGGCTTTCTGCACATGCAACATTAGCTGTAACTCAGGTCATGCCTTCTGAGGGTGACTCATGCACATCCTTGGCATTTTAGAGTTTCCTCAGCGTCTTACTTTGACTAAAACAGTTCATTTTAATTTATTAAACTATAAGATACAGCAGTTAGCCAAAGATATTACAGAAAATGGTATAATGCTAGTGGGAGAAAATGTAAACTCATCAAGGGCAGACAGCCAGTCTGTAGTTATCTTTCTTCTCAGTTTTAGAAGTCAACCTCAACACCTTGGACACTGATCTGTGACCCTGATGAATTATTGATGGGGTGATTCAATCAGTGAGCAGACTGATTTGAATAGGCCTGTTCAGGAGGTGTGAGGGTAATATTGTCATGCTGATTTATCTTCTGACTGGATGCAGGGCAGTTCTGCCCTTTGAGTAAGTAGTTACCTTGCCCAGAGCGATTAGATTGGCCCCTGGAGACATTTGAGTCTATTCTTTAAGATGAGTGTAAGTTCTAATGGGTAATGATCGTCAAACACTTTGCAACACTGAGGTGCGGTTGTGCAAAGATAGTCTAGGCTTACGGTTGTTGAGCTTAATAAGTACAAGATATAATCACTGACAAATGGAAAGTGAAAAGTTAAGAGCTAATGTATATGAAAGATATTTTTTCACTCTAGACTGTAAGAGTTTTGTGGGACTTGCAAAGCTTTCATCAACATGAGTTTCTCTTCTTGATGAATTATTTAGTTTGCCTCACAAATTGTCAATCACAGATAAGTCTTGTAGTCTGGAAATTAAATTGTGGAAAAAGTGAAAAATATCATCAAAATAGTTGTAAACTGATTCTCTCTTAAAGGACTAATTAATCAATTGACTAATGGTTTTAGCAGCACTGTTAGGCTACCATGGGACCCAAAGATTAATAAAATTTCTTGACCTGGATAGAAAGCTTGATTCACACATATTTACCCATTATGTCATAGGTTTACATAATTGAGTATTTATAGCATTCATGGTAACATACACAAACCTAAAATTGCTACCTTATCTTAATTTATGAGATTCCCTCTCCCGTAAATCTTTTAATAATAGAGCTACTCTAAAAGTCAATAGCTGAAAAGCTAAGTGAAGACCACAATGGTGCCATCAGGAGGGGTCCCAAACAAAAAGAAAGCGCTGTAATTAAACAATGAAAAACATTTTAAAATGGTCCATACGTGCTGTCACCCAGGTTATTTCTGTACGTTAACTCGAGGTGTTGTATCCTGTAGTTACGAAGTGACAACATGGCATAATCTGCTGCTAGTTAACAAACTTTACTTTGGAAATTGACCCACCATTGGGCCACACGCAAGGCAGCCCTCGTGTCTTTAAATTAGATAACAAAGGTAAACGGTTATTAATGTACGTCAAAATACTCAAAACTCCGTAACGCCGTACATTATTAACGTTAAAAACACACAGGGGCCTGTTATAATTAAATACCGATTCCTGATGAATGCGTAATGACGTCGAAGTGAAGATGCGGAGCGTGCGCCCACCGCTAACCCACTCACGCGCACACAAACGAATAACGTCTACTTTTACAACATGAAAGTGAAATGACTTACTTTGGTGTTTCCCCCCGTGGTGCAGTGTAAAATGCTGTTTGTTAAAAAGAAAAACAATGTTTTTGTCTTTTTCCACAAAGTCGCCTTGGTCCCACCTAGCTTGCTAGCTAAAAACCTAACGGTCCAGTTGAGTGTGCCTTGCCCGCTGGTTGTGCTCAGAAGGGCGCAGTTGGTGTCCAACTTTAGTTTCCTTGTGGATTTTTACATCTTTCCATGAGTACGAAGTTTGTTTGTCTTTCTTATTAAAACACTGATAAGCTGTTAAATCAAAAAATCGATGCAGATGAGAGAAAATGTTAAATGCTGCAATGGGACCGCCAATTCTTCTTCTCTCTGTTTTCTCTCTCGTCGTGTCCCAATTATATTTTCCCCACTTTGTATCCCAGCAGTCAGCGGGGTCTGTCTGGGTGTCTGGCCGGGCAGAGGCGGAGGTCGGGCCGGCACGAGTGCGGACTGAAAGGAGCAGACAGAGGGAGGAGTGAGGGATAACGGAGAGGGAGGGACGCAGATGACGTAGAGGCACATGAGAGCGCATTTGGCTGACACACACATCCGCATTGTGTTTCCGTTTGGAGAAAACTTTACCCTCTTGTTTTTACAGATGAGAACCAGGTTAATGGGTGACAGACCCCTGTAGTCTGGTTCATCTTATTATTAATCACAGAGCCCTTCATTTTCTGTTTTTCTATGTCAATATAACATAGGGGCTGCTTGTCAATCTTTTTTCTTCTACAGAATCACAACGTTATTTTCAATGTTTTTCTGCATACATCTGTTACATTTTTCAGATATAACTGAACTTCAGAGCCACTGACAAAGATCTGCATATTTGTGATGTGTGACACACTGACATCACAGAACAGTTTTCTGTGATACATGTATTGCTTTGAACTTTTTTCAGCCACAGCACTTGTCAAAAGGGCCAGAGAAAGGTTCTCTTCCTATCCTTGTGAATTAACTATATTATAATAACTATACTATCCATGAACAATAAACCAAGTGTGTAAGGCATTACAGGCCTCCTCACTGCAGATAGTATCAGCTGGCGCACGCACGACAGATTCAATTGGCAGTGTCATGGTTATGTCAGTTTGCCACTGTTCCTAATATGAGTGGTCACCACGACCTCTTGCTTGAATTTAAAGTTATCTTAAAAATAGTAGATGTATGAAATTATCTGTCTTTCTTAAAAATGAGAACATACGAGAAGCAGGTTTTGTAACCAATAGGCTATATCATTAAGGGATCATGGGTAATTGTAAATGGGAACGGTGCTGACATCAAAGATCTTTATAAATTTAAAAAATGTTTATAATATGCTCTATTTCCTATCTTCATATGGCCCCACTCTTAATGAAGATGCTTCACATTGATGGATCACCAAAGTTTTTGTCTGTTGCATTCTGACCACCCACTTGGTCTATCCTTATTGAAATGTATGAACTCTGTACTTGTTCTTGACAATAACATTACATCTGCACATGAACAACATATGTGTTCTTTAACTTTCGGTCACTAGAGTAGAACAATGTGCAGACTTACTTGCATACATCAAATTATGTTATTTTTCATTTGGTAAATTGAACAGAGTTTAGCTCATCACAGGAAAACATTTTTAGAATTACTGTCCCAGAGGGAGGAGAGTTTACTGGAGCCACGTTCTAAAAGATAAAGCAAATATGACATTTCATTCTGCTGATAGTAGCCTGAAGTAGCCTACTCCCATAAACGAATACAGGAGATAAGCTTGACACATCAGTTTAATGGAGATGAAAACAGAAAACACACTCAATCTGACTGCGCTGTACTTACACCCCCTTCTGGTCAGCAGATGGACGTGCGCTCTCATTTCTGTGCTGAATCATTCAAATACACATACACACATATACAAACACATAGGCGGAATAAATCACGTTAGGACATTTAGTTTGATAATTTTTATTTTAACTTAAAAAGAGAGTGGATCAAAAACAGGAGTCAATAAATTAGAAATAAATATAATTGCTGTAATAATTAATACATACATTATAATTACTCGATTGCAAGAGTCTGACAGAAACAGGCCCTCAAAAGGTTTTCTCTAGAAAATTCTAAAATCAAAGTATTGCAACCCACTCAAACCCTATCTCCCAATAAACAAAATAATTGTTAAATTAGTAAATAAATAAAAAATTGCTCAAATATTAAAACCTCCCGAATAAAAGTGCAATCCCACCCTCCCCCAAGTTTTACCTAAAATCTAAGTAGAAATTTAAAATAGGTTAGTGATTTCCCATTTTACAATTTGGAATGTAATATCCCTCTATGAGGATGATGATGTTACTAGTGGTAATAATAATAATAATAATAATAATAATAATAATGTCGATGTGTCCTGTTCAGTGTTTATCTAAAGTAGTATTCTTTTTGCATTTTTTCTTGTTTTTTAAATGCTGCTCTTTGTAAACTAAATTATTTACAGGTCATTAGGATTTTCTCCAAAGTCTCTCTAACCTACTCATTTAGTTGTCTTTTTGTATTTTCTTTCTTTTTTTTATTATGAAACATCTGCCCCTCTATATTTGTCATGTAATAGACATGGTATAGACACGTTAAAGTCTATTGAAGTGATATATCAGCATTTTTCATCAGTACTTTCCATACATGCTTGGTCTGACTCATCTTAGCTGTACTAACCCTGTTGGCAAACTCCACACAAACCATGGTCAAACCAAACTCTTGGCTGTATGGGTAAGATTACTGACTTGTGTGAACCGTGTGTATTTGTGTGAGTATCAGCAGGTGTATGTGTGTGTTTGTGCACTTTATGTACAATTGTATATCAGCCTTGCACCGTTTGAGGTTCAGTGTTGAGAGTGCATGCATATGTGTGTGTGTGTGTGTGTGTGTGTGTGTGTGTGTGTGTGTGTGTGTGTGTGTGTGTGTGTGTGTGT
>JBBPCS010000064.1:0-19849 GCA_037974645.1 Hollardia meadi | reverse complement strand
TGTGTGTGTTAGAGAGAGAGAGAGAGAGAGAGAGAGAGAGAGAGAGAGAGAGAGAGAGTTTGCTACAGTTTATTACCAATCTATTGTTAGAAGGGGTCATTATTTGAAGCCATCATCAGCCATAATCATTAACACGATTAGGAGGCTCAACTCAATATACTATATAGTATAAACCTATGCATCACTATTCAAAACTTGGCAGGAGACACTAAACTTATGTGGATTGGGTAGTTCATTTAAACTGTTTAGGTGGTGTGCTTATAATACAGAAATATCTGATGACGGATTTAAAAAATGGATAACAAAAGACCCTACTAGTCTGACTAATTATTACACATTTCTTCACAAGAAGGTATTCCAGAGCTTTGAATCCTTACAGATGAATCACAGTCTGGAAAGAAATGATTTGAAGATACCTTCAAGTTCGGCATTATTTCAACGTATGAGTGTAGCTTTAGAAACAGGACAGGAACTATGAAAATATTAGTGTCAATATCCAAATCCACAACACGTAACAAGATTATCTCCAGAATTTATAAATGCATTCTCCAGTTCAAGTCTGAGAATATGCAATATATAAAAGAAAAGTTGGAAATGGAGGGAAGTTTTAATATCTCAGAGGAGGACTGGAGAAGAATCTGTAAGGCACAACGGAATTCAACTATTTCACTACAATGGCGAAAATTCAGCTGGCAGAGTATTGAGGTTTTCATTATGCCATGCAAAAACAACATCAGGAAAGTGGTGGTAGATAGTCGGAAACTATTTGGGATAAATGAAGCCAATCACTTCCATATTTCCTACAATTGCCAGTTTGTTGACAAGGCCTTATTTGCAGGAAATTCATTAGCATATTAATAATGTTTTAGAGTTGACATTCCTTTTAGAGGTGATGCTGTATAAGTGACATCTCATTTGAAGGGTGGAACAGCAAGGATAACTGGTACAAATACTTCTGCCAGCTAGCAAAAAGGCTGTCATGAAAAAGTGGCTAAAATCAGAGCTGCCCACCAGTGATGAATGGACGGATATAATATATGAAATATAAATTATGGAAAGGTTGTCATTTTCCCTAAAAATCCAACAAGTTCACACTTAAGCTGACTTGATAGAATAAATGGGTGAGAATATAAAGTGATTTATATTATTTTATAGTAACTAAGAGCTTGTTATTTACTAATTTTTTTTTCAACCCTTTGTAGTATCGAACATGAAGACTTGACATGTTCAACAGTAAATATTTAAAGCTAATGCTATAAAAGAAAACCTTTGGAAGAGCCGGGCTACAAAATAGTTGTCAAACGTTCTGCAAGTGTGCACGATGGATACTACTTTACTTTCATAGTACTGATACTATTTAAAATGATGAATGTGAAATGAATGATTTCCCAAAATTAAAAAAAAAAAAAGATATATTCATCACACTAGTATTTTTAGTAAACTTTGGGACAAGCATACTCATGCGATAGCACATATTTAAATCAGAGTGTATAGGGAGTAACTGAATCTGTTTGCCTGTCTTCATGATCTCACGTTGAAGTGTTAACATGAGATGGAGACGAGAGCAGGTGTGACAGTTTCCATGGTGACATGTGACACTCAGCACAGGCAAATCCACCCATCTATCTGCCTCACCGTCACACGTCTGCAGTATCTAGCAACCTTTTAAATCTATCTATCTATCTATCTATCTATCTATCTATCTATCTATCTATCTATCTATCTATCTATCTATCTTTCTATCTTTCTTT
Organism: Hollardia meadi; assembly: GCA_037974645.1. Lineage (NCBI taxonomy): Eukaryota > Metazoa > Chordata > Actinopteri > Tetraodontiformes > Triacanthodidae > Hollardia > Hollardia meadi. Next base: position 18,098 of record JBBPCS010000064.1, on the reverse strand, counting down.
TTTGTCTTTCTATGTTTAGGCTGGGTTATAATAGCGAGACCTACCTTTGTGCATGCCAGTGTATTTGTCCTTAATCACAGTTAGCTCATAGATCTTGCCAAACTGCTCAAAGATAGGCTTGAGATCCTTCTCTTCCAGATTCCGGGGAATCTGTCCCACAAACAGCTTGATGGCGTCGGCCTCCTTCATCAGGACAGAGTGGAGAGGACGACTGGGTACTGCAGGGGCTGAGTGAGGGGTAAACAGATCAGGAGCAGGTATCCCTGGAGAAGAGTAACCACATGCTGGATGAGTCTTTAGATCATAGGTCAGAGAAGTGGACAAGAATACAATAACAATAGTGATCCTAAAAATATTTTAAATTTAAAATATTTTATGTCTGTGGTATATAATAATGAGTTCATAATTACTCACACTACACTTTAGAGATTTAAAAATCCTATGGTATCACAACAATATTTGTAGTCTTCCCTCAGGGGCTTTTGTTTATGAGATGACATTTATTATAGTATTAGCATATTTCCAGCTGTAAGGTTATAAAAATGAAAAATAAAAAATGTCATCAGCATAATTTGCAATAAAATGTCTTATTTGTGTATGATTTTAGGCTATAAAATGTGTGACCCAATTATATAAATAAATGTAAACAGAGCAGGATTTGCGTCATTGTTTTGAGTATTTATTGCCCAGCCTGACGACAAAGGGCTCCTCTAGCTTCTGGTAAAACAATTACGCAAATGTTAATTAGCCAATCAAAAAACAATAATGGGGACTTTTCCCTCCAATTAAATATATATAAATCGAAAATAAGTGTTAAGCATGCATTACCTTTTGGTGGATAAACAGCGTTCAGGATCCCTACACATAAAAAAGAGAGGAAACAGCGTGATTGGAGTAAATCATTGCAATAGAGCGGTTTCTTTGTTTAGCCAGCTGTAGGTTACAGCATACACACGGATGTCATGGGGCTCCCTTGCTCTTTGTCCGATCCCCCCTCAATGTACACATACACATATACACACGCGCGCACATGCACACCGCACGCGCGCGCGCACACACACACACACATCAGAACAAAACAACACAGGGAAATATACATACATACAAGCTACACACTGTAAGTTATATCAAAGCTCTTACCGTTTTAAGATGATGCTTATGGACAGAGTGCCGATCAGAAATTAAAGAGAGATGCTCTCTGTTGGGTCTCCGTTGTTGTCCTCAATGCGCTCTCTCCGTCCCGTCCTCCTTCCCCTCTCTGGATGCTCTCCGCTCTTTGTGCCTGCCGTATACGCTCCCTCTTCTCCTCCTCCTCCTCCTCCTCTGTGTACAGATACTTCAGGCTCGGCTGTGTTTTCACAAAGTCCCGTGTTCCCGGTCTGGAGGTGGCGGAGGAGAGTCCTATCAGGTGAATCCAAAAATCACAGCTTGTCACCGGTCCCACTGAAATGCAAGCAACCTCTCGACTCTTTAAAAGCCAGCTAGCTAGCCAGTTAGTTTTCACTTTCACGAAAGCCCACTCTTAATTTTTTTATTTAATCACGAAGTGATAACGGCTGACCAGCTGCTTTAATTCGGGTAACATCCAACTGTTTGAACGTGCTCGGTCTCGTGTAACCGCCGGTTTAGGCCTTGCCGTTATTGTTCCAACCGTTAATAAGGGCTACTCTTACTTACTATTCTTGCTATTTTCTATTTCTTGAAGCGTCTCACCCGTCCAACTGCTGGATGGCTTTTCATGTCCTATGCCGGTATCTCCTCTGCTCTCTTTCTCGCCCTCCCCCTCCTCTCACCAAAGCGGTTGCTAGCCAGTGACGTAACTCCCAGAAACCGTCGATAACTCTGTTGCCTCACTCACACGAAAAAAGAAACAGAAACCCCCACTCTCCCAATCGCATTTACAACTCCACTCTTTAAACTCAGTGATATACGTACTATGTTGATATCAGCCATTTTGATTTTTCTAACGATGTGAAATGTTTTCATATATTTGCCTGAACAACGGTTTGCGGGTGAAACTTTATAGACGGTTCCTATGCGACACGGTGCGCGGAGCCGCTCATTGTTCTCGCCGCGAGCCCTGGCCTTGGTGCTGAAACGATGCCTCTTGACGTGAAGCCGAAGCGCGCCGCCGATGACGTGCACGCAGTCACGACTACTACAGCTGTTCACGTCCGGCCCGAAATCACGCTCTCACCCACTCAGAGTAAAAAGTGTGACAGAGAGAAGGAGAGATAGCTCCGGGTGAGGTTTGGCCTACTTTAGAGCCTGTACTTTGGGAAAACGGTCGACATTGGGTTATTTAACTGAGCTAGTAATGCTCAAGCCTCCAATGGTAATGCTAAATAAACCGACAGCTAGCCTAGATGACACCGTTTTTCTTGAGGTGCGTGAACGTGCCAAGGGAGGTGAGAGATTGAGTGAAAGGAGAGAGTCATAGGGTTCATGCTAATTTACTCCAAAAGGTCACCATCTGGCTGCCTTGCCTCGTGCCCTATGTGAGCCAACATCCCCCGCTACATTCATCCACCACATAGGCCTATACCCCGCCCACGCGGCACACACGCGCACTTGCATGTACATCGCCACACTGGGGACTTTCTTACAAACCTAGCACAGAAGAGGAGGCACGCAACGCACCGCTGCGCCCTAAAGATGTGAACGGTGTGCTGGCAGAGACAGCAGGCCACCGGAGCTGTTAAGCCTCCCTGCACGATGAAGTAGAAATGCACGCAAGTACAAGAGATGCTGAGGAGGGAAAACCCACACTCTGTTTTACTCAGCCAAAGCAGACTATTCGCACCTTTAGGCTGAAGTTTTGGAATGGTCTATCTTTTAACAAACGACAAACAAATCAAAATCAAAAAATTACATATCAGGTTTGATATGAACTATTCCAATTGTCCAAAAGACAACGTCCTATCAAACAGCCCTAAATTTCTTTTAAAATTTAAAAATCCTTTAGCTTCTTGTGCCTTTAGCTACAATTAAGGACACAATGGAGACTTTATTTAGGCCTACATGGAATTTGATGGGGTTTTTTTTAGAAACCTGGGAGTGATATACATTCTACAAGCCTATTAAAACCCTACATATGATTGATGTTTAAAGGTGGATTCCAGTATTTTGAGACTCAGTCTATCCAATGTGACAACTTTATGGGGGAAAGTTAAGCACAATAGGCCTAGCACATTAAAATCCCTGATTGTCTTGCCAAATTACTGTTTCTCCACCAGAGTTGTATTCCTAAAAGTGTGGATAAGGCTTTGAAACAGCATAAAGATATTGTTGTGTGTTGCTGGATAATAACATTAACAGAAATGTAATTGAGTAGCTTAGGCTCATGATCTGAGTATCTCCAAAATATTGGCTGGCCTTTCACTTGATACTCCAACTTAGGCCTACACTTTCAAACTTTTCTTCCAGGCTTTCACTTTGTTTTAGTGTTTTCTTGACTAAATACTGGTACTCCTACCCTGCTGCCAACTTACAGCTCAGGCAGCAAGACATACTGTACTGACCTTATCTGACCTTAATATGCACTGTGGGCTTGGAATATTCTGCATGAAAAACTTGATTTGGAAATACTGCCTGCGTATCAGAAATTTAAACACCACATTCCATATCAAAAATGCTTCATTAAGGACTTTGCTTATTTGTGTCATTCAGGTCCTGTAATTTTAACTGTATTATTGTATGAGAATGATGTAAATAATAATATTGATCTGACTGATTTTAGAGTCATTTAGGCCAGGTAACTCTTGAAAAACAGATAGGCCTAATGTAGCTGAAGACACTTCCTGGTCAAATAAATAAATATATACACAAGCCAAGGTTATAAGCAAAAATATTTTGTTTATAAACAACCAAGCTTACAAATATTCACAATGCATACTTAGCAGCAAAGGATAAATATAACGTGTAGGCTACATCTAATTTATGAAGGAGTCTAGAGGCATGTTCATTCACGTATGAGACTCAATGGCGCCACCGTTTGGAGGAAAGTGGCTTTGTCACCCTCATTCACTGGAGAAAAGCAAACATGACACACAGCTCCTCTGTTGTTTCAATTTTATTTATTAAAATGAATCTTTGACATAATAATTTCTCCACACTGCTTGTTTGTTTTTACATGATAAAAAAAAAAATCATCCGTGCATCAGTTATAACAATCTCATAAACTCTGGTGGTAACAAAGAAAATTTGCTACAGCTTCTTAAAACAGAAAATAAATTACATGTTCTTTAGATAATAGATAAATTACTATCCATTTTGTTTTCATATAAAAAGTAATTTTACTACGAGGGATTAGAGACAAGAATGACACGTTCAAAGCCACAGTCGCTGTACACACAACCGCGCGCGCGCGCACACACACACACACACACAAATACAGAGGCAAACATGAACGCAATTGACCAAAATTCACGAGTACAATGAAGTCTCTGATTCTCTTGTCAAATGCAAATACAATAGTTATATGACAGCTAGATGTTAATAAATGCATTCTACAACAACACTACTACTCAGTTATAAGCACCAACTATGCTCACGGAAATTATAGACATTAAAATATATCTGACAAATATACAGACTCCTCACCATTTGAGTTGGGGGGGGGGGGGGTATTGTGTGTGCATTTCTTCTTGGGGGTGTGGGAAGAGACAACAGAGCAAAGTAAAACCACTTAAAAGAGAAAGAGAGGAAAAAAGAGCATTAAGAGTACTTAGACACGTGTAGAGAGGTTGCCACCACTGAATACAAAATATTTGATAATGATTATCCATATTATGAGCTAGACTATTAAAAGACGGGTGTAAGAAAGCAGGTTTCTCAGTCTCTCCGTGAGGTTTCCTAATTCTGGCATCACCTACTCTCATAGGACAGGTTCATCATCCCCTCCCAAGGCGATGACGAAGGATGCAAATAAAAAATATATTCTGAGATGAGGAGAGAAAATCAGGGAGGACGCGAAGTTGATGCGATCACTAAAAATTCTAAATTAGGTCAGCCAAGAGTGAATCATTTCACATCCCCAAACCTGTGCGTCACCACCAAGTTCGTGCTTAAAGGTGATATTCTGTATTTTTCTTACCGTCAAGAAATTGCATGAAAAGACCAAAACCTGCCAGAGCCTCATATATATTTCTCTCTGTGCCACAGAGCTCCACTGTTTCAAAAAAAAACAAACTATTAAAAACATACAAATGAGCCACACTGTTGCACCGGGTGAGGTGATCCTTCATTAAAATGAACGGGGACTGTAGCTTATTTTAAGTCAATCCCACATACACAGTCCTGGCGTCATAAATATTAAACTATTATAAACTACAGTGGCTATCTGTTTGAAGCTATATAGTTGTGATCAGTTTTTAAAAATTTACACCTTCAGTAGGAACATATAGAGCAAAAGAGACGTGGTTGGGAAGTCAGAAAGTATTGACTGATAGACTAACATATTGGTGGTTTGGTCTTTTCATGTGAAAGGTACAGAACACCAGTCTTATCACTTGATAATTTCTTTCTTTCTTTTTTTTTTTACAAACCATTTCTTTTAATTAGTGAGCAGTATTGTCTTTAATGTATCAAAAACTTAACTGCACCTACGAGTCTTCACACCTTAGCTGTTGACATGAATAGGTTGAAAGACTGTACAGACTTCAAGTCTAATATCCTTCTAGTTTGGAAAAAATCTCACCTCTTCTCGGTCTGACGTATTTGGTCACTTACTGCTACGCTCACCCCACACCTTTGGTTCATCTGTCCAAATACTGAACTGCACAATAAGAGGACACAATTTTTGGCAAACAGAAAAAAAGACATACAATATGTTCATAAAATCCTTTTAGCTTAGTTGGGAAGTATCACAGTAGATCTAGTCCAGTAGATCTTTAGCACACATAGTACTACAGTATACACAGTTTATCTAGCACACATGGTCTTTTCATAATTAGTGGTATGCATGTCTGATTACATCTGTTTTTACGATCCTGCGGATTGGAGAGAATCTAAATTTGCTGTTGAAACACAGCAGTGAGCACCTTCCATAACAATCTGTCAGCCATAGAAAAGAGTTGAAATCATCGCAAAGGCATCACTCTGCCCTGTGTGACACATTGTGAACCTGTTGTGTGAGCTGATGCACAAAGTACACTGATGCAAGCTCTGGAATATATGGTTCTAAAAGACAATATGACATAGAATACAGAGATCTGGAAAAAAAAAAAAAAAAGAACCGGCTACTTTCACAGTGTTTTACCTGAAGAATCAGGAGAAAATAGCTAAATGTTTTCTGACGACCACCGCAGGGATTATGTCTACTCTGGGCTGTCCGTTTCTACAAGCTTGACATCAGCCCCTTAGACCTTATTCTTGCTTCTTGCACACCTGGGCTGTCTGTGGTTGTGACTATGTGCTGGTCAGTGCCTCTTGGCACGCTGAGCACTCTGGGTACACGAGGCACAGCAAGCGTTCTTGTAGTAGAAGTAGACGCAGAGCCTGGCCTGAACTACCATCACACAGTTGTGATGCCGGTCCCGGCAGTTTTCGTCTGTGAACAGAGACGAGGAGGACGGAGAGGTTGGTCGGGAGATAAAACTGAGAAACACATCAATACACTGTCTCATCGTCATACACACACCAACCTGGGACTTGTGGACTGCAGGGTATTGTGTTGCAGATTTGCTCCTGTTCAGGTTTGGTGCTCAGATCACACTCGTGGCTGTGCTTTTTGTCTTGTGTTAGACACCGTACCTCCCTCATTTGTAAGCCTTTCCCACAAGAACGTGAGCACTGAGGAGGAAAGCAGGGAGGCAGAGAGAGTGTAAATAACACAGTTATAAATTAAAGTTGTCCTGACCTGTGTGATCGGTCACATTATTTCTCTTTCCAACATCTAATTCTCAGACCTCCCCTCCCCCCGTTTCCCCTCATCTCTCACCGCGCTCCACTCTGTTGTGAACCACTGCGGCTGACACTCTCCCATCTCACACTCTTGGACCGCAGCAGGCTTGTCCAGATGTGCACACTCACTCGCTGGTGCCACAGTAAAATCATTTCCCGTCTTCTGGACACAAATGATGTCCCGTCGCTGAGTTCCATTCCCACATGGGACATTGCACTGAAAAAAAACCAACAACAAAAAAATCTGTATACCTGTGTAGCTGTGTTTATTGTAGTACTCAAAGATGCAAAATGGCACAAAAGGCTACATAAAGTACTAAATAAGGTTACTGTGGGTCAATAAAAATGTTTATACTCGTAAAAAACTAAAAGCAAAGATTGAATTCAGCACAAAATTTATTGAAAATGCATCATTTTGAACGCAAACTTTTGTCAGGCATCAAACTCACATTCCGAAACAATGTTATTATACTAGAAACTAAAAGAAAAATATACCAAAAATAAGAAAAAATAAAAACATTCATATATTCTATCCTTTAAACCTATCTCTGTGTTTCATTCGTTCTTCCTCCCCTCCATCCTACCTGCGTCCAGGGGCTGCTGTACCACATGGTTGTTGGCACACAGGGACCCCCATTACAGGCCTTCATCTCTGCTGGTTTATCCCCAACACAGTCCCCTCCTCCTCCGCCCTCCCTGACCCCTCCTCGAGTCAGACACACCACCTCTCTCTTCTGCACCCCTGGGCCACACTGCGCCGAACACTGAGGGGCAAAGTGGAAGATCATGTTGCGGTTTACCGTTAAGTGCGCTGTAAATGTTTCTCCTTTTGCTTTTATGTGCATGCGTGTTACTCACAGTGTTGGACCAGTTAGTGAAGTACCAGTTGGTTACACACGGCCCCATGTTGCACTCCTCACTTCCTTGTGGGCGAGACCTGGAGTTGCACTCCTTGTCGTTCACGATGCTGCCCTGATCGGTGATGCAGCGCACACTCCTTGTCCTCCTCCCCACTCCGCAGTCCACTGAGCACTATGACAAATGCAGAGGAGAAAAACAAGAATATGTATAAACAGACAAAAGAAAAGTCAAGATGATTATCAATCAATTCATCCTTTATTTGTTCCTCGTGGACAATTAGTTGTGCAGCTGTAAGACTATAAACAATAACAACTTGAAAAGTGCTTAAATAGTTGTAGACCAACCTAATTAAGGGATTAAAAAATTATGATAGAGCCACAGTGCCATAATTTCATTTTCATTTTCAATTTCAAAATATAAAAGAACTCCATCCACAAAATAATTCTTGTTTATTTTAACCCAACTCCACCCACTCTCTCTTTCAGTCTGCTTTATATTTGCTTCTGTGATACATTATTTGGTCTCTTTTTACCATGTACGCAGATGCATTTCCCAGTCACATACTAGTGTTGCTGACCCACCTTGCTCCAGTCGGAGCTGACCTCCCAGTGGGAGCATAGGTGGAGCTGACACGCCTGTGTGGACTCTGGTGGGGTGAGGCTGGCACAGCGCTGCGGATGGACCATGGTGGAGCGGTTCCCAAAGCTCTGCCTGCACTGGAGCTGCCTCTGCTGCACCCCGGGGCCACAGGACACACTGCACTCTGACCATGAACTGGCCTCCCAGCTGAGAGAAACAGTGACAGAGAGACAAAGAGAGAGGGAAAATAACACATAATCACATGCCTTCAGATATAAAACTATTTCAATTCATCTGCATATGTCAGTTTACTATAAATCATGTATGCATGCGCTGACAGTGACGCAAACCATTATCCAAAAATTATGGGTTTTTAAAGTTCTCGAAGCATGTGTTGGTAGCTTCCTAGCATCCACTGGTTTCCATTCATTATAATCATTTTTCTTTTCATCACTACTGTCACCTTAACCATGGCGCAAACTAAAGGCAATCTAAACAAGGTAGCTACATTTTTTTTCTTTCATTCATGCTTCATGAGAAAATTTGCACAAAATCTCCATCTTGTAAAGTCCTTTCTGTCTGTAACTGAAAATTCTAGACAAAAATCTGCCAGTGCAGTGACATAATGTCAACATGGTTACAGAGGAAATCAACTTGTTATAAGAAGTTTTTCAGAAATGAGTGCAAGGAAAACTTTATTTTAGAAAATACCTGAAAACTAGCAAACTAGCAAATTTACTTGCTTTTTTTTTAAAAAAAGGAAGATTTTAAGGACTCAAAGAACAGACAAAAATGATGTGATAAGGAGATGTTGCAGAATTTTGTATTTTTTGTGCAGTGAATTATCAGTTCTGAAAAAAATGCACCGTCTTCTGTAGGATATTCTGTGTTTTTTTTACTACCTGGAGAGCTGAAGTTTTTGAACTGAATATAATTGTATACTGTATATAATGTCTATATAATGCATATCACTGCGTGTTTTCTCACAATGGTGGGCAGGGGTGTGTGTTACAAGGCTCCTCCTCAGGGACAGGTTTGGCTGCAGAGTCACATTTCCTCTCCGGGACCTCCTCGTCTGTATGGCGGTCTATACACAGAACGATTCTGTACTGAGAACCTGCAGAGAGATGGATGGACACAGAAGGAAAAAGACATCAGCTTCATGTTCTTGTACTTGCACCTACCAACCAGAAGAGGGAGGCATCACATTATCCAAAGTAAGTAGACACCATTTTGTGTATTTAATTTTAATTAATCATAAAATGACAAGTGAAGATACAACAGGGCTCATCAGAATCTAACCTTTGCCACAGGAAGCAGAACACTCAGTGAGTCCACCTCTCCTCCACACAAATGGTGGCTGAGTGTCCAGTGGCAGGTCAGTGCGAGGGGGGATTCGAGCATTCCTGTTGGGCGCAGAGCCTCGAGGACGTGACCTCTCAGGTGTCCATCGGTCTGAGTTTGGAGGAGAAAACACAGAGGAGGAGGAAGAGGGGAACGAAGGGCCCGAAACAGGAGGAGGAGCAGGAGGAGGGTCATCGACTGACACGGTGAGAGGACCTGGGAAGAGAAGAAAATAACAGATGGACATAAAGACAAATTAGGGACAGCACAGGAAAAGCGCGGGAGAGAGATGAAGGTTGGGAAACAGACATTAGCAGGAGGAGAAAAGAGTGATAAAGAGGGAGGAAGGAGGCGAAACACAAATGTTGAAATATTGAGAATTGGAGGAAGGCAGTGAGTCATAGGCTAATGATGTCATTATGAGGTCAGGGTCTCATGACAACGAACATGTGGACCAGATAGCCTCCTATCTAGGTCATACACAAACACACAAACACACTTGTACAATAATACCTCCCACTTGGCCCACAACCACACCCATCTAATGCATAAACATGACAATCATTCTCCAAGGACATGGGTTGAAGAAGTGTTTCCTTGAGTAATTTGGAAAAAGTGAATGTTGAGATCTTGGTTTCGGGTTCAATTCTGCCACTGTCAAAGATGCAAACTATGTGTTGTAGATGACTGTTGAGAACCCAGGTTTCTTCGACTGGAGGAACTTCGACTTTTCATAGTTCTAAGAATATAGTTCTAAGAAGCCCCCTTTTTATTGTATCCGCACTGCAAGAAATGGGAACAATAGTAGTTCTTCTTTTGAGGGACTTTTTTTTTTAGCTCCTACTTCAGAGTAGGTACTCTCCCAGCCCAAGACGAACCCACGGAGTAAGTGTACTTTGATTTTTAAAAACCTGTGTAAAACGTTAGCCGTGTAAACAACAGATTATAACGTGAGCCTTAAAAAATGGAACAAAACGCACAAATGTTTGTCACATTGTTGCTTTACACAGCTGCTGAACAGAAGAAGGAAAATCATTAAGTTGAAGTGCGATGGACGTACTGTGAAGAGGTGCCCTCCCTGACTCTCGCTCCCTCTGCCTCTCTCTGGGCACGTTTCTGGGTGTCTCCCTCTCTCTCTCCATCAGCCTCTCCCTCTCTGCATCCTTCTTCTCCACAGGGACATAAAACTCATAGTCGATGCCTGGGTTCTCCTTGTGGAAAATGATCTGGAGAGCAAAACAGGGGGAAAGAACAGGTAGTAGAACTAGAGGTAAAAAGTAGCCAATGACCATATCCCATAACACCCTGAAACAGCTTTACGGATTCCCATAGAGAAATATATGTAGTTTCCAAGATGAGCAAGCTCTGGCAGGGAATCAGTGTCATGCTCAAGGATGCCTCAGCAGGGTGCATGCATCCCACCATATGAAACCCTGCAGCCCATCTTTCAAGACTTAAGTCTCGTGGCAAAATCATTTGATGAAAGTATGAATCCTCATAACTCAGGACAGTATAGGGAGCAGAGAGATACACACGGTCCTCTGTAAAACACCGATGTATTTTACAAAACAAAAAAACAACAAAACAAAACAGTATTTCCCACAGTTTTCAGTCTTTAAACTAAGCTAAGCTAAATTACTACTGCTACCCAAAATCTGTCCCCAGTTCAAGTCCATTTCTGAGTTCCTGTTATCTCCCAACTGTCAAGGCACTCAAATGACCAAAAACTACCTTGCAATGAGCGTTTGGCTTTATCTGACCTCTCTCCTCTACAACACTGATGTTATAGTAAGATGAAGTAAAGCAGTTGAAAGCTGGTGGGAGTACTGAGTAAATATAGCTTTTTTTAAATGGCTCTACCCACAGGAAAACATCATAATTTTGTTGCAGCAGTAATGAGGCACTACAGATAGTGGACTCTTTCTATTTTTCATCCATCAAACCATTTCTTTTCCAGTCTGTAATAAGCATCACAGGATTACATCTGCAATCCAAAGAATGGATTGCGGACCCTGATACCACCATGAATTGCATCACTTGTAACCGCTATTTGCGCTCACAAAATCTATTGCTCTAATGTTATTACAGCCCCAAAGTGTCAATAAAGTTTTGCAGCTGAGTGCAATTATCCATGACATGTGCACAATAACAATGATAAATGTGGAAAGTCTTTGGGCCCTTAGGCCCTGTCCTTATAAATGCACTTCCAACCACCATCAACTCTCGGAACATGCTAATAATTTTCAATCTAACTGCGTCTGGCTATTAGCACTGCAGGTGTTTGTAAATAGGCCTGTTTTGTGATGAGGATCATTTGCAAAGAAAGGGAACAATTTTGCAGCAAATGTACGATGTACAGTATATTATTGAATTTCAATGTGTGCAAACCACTGAGCACTTAGGGATGCATTTCACCCTTTGCAGGTGCTTTAGGAATTACACGATTTATTTTTGTCTTATTTGCCACACGGTCCTTTTGAGAATTCTCCCCGTCAATCGTTTTGCGTCTTATTTCAGAATCACATTAAACCTTAAAAATTCAGGTGATTGCAGAGGAGATCAATCTCTGGCTTTGGTGGGTGCTTGCTATTTTTACCCCCTCCTGCCCTTCAGCTACTGGATGCAAAGCTGCAGATGACTCCTGTTCTTTAATAAGATCTTAGCCTGAGAATAGAGTTGTTATAATTAAGCCTTGGATAGTCTGCTCTGGCTTAGGCTAAGCTTTAGTACAGCTGTCTGTATCCCACCATAATGCTAAAATAATGCTGCCTATCTGAAGGATCTTGACAAAGAACAGGCCAAAACGAGTGTTGCCTCGGGCTTATGACGATGTTATAGAGATGTGTACTACTCTGTGTATACACATGGGACTCTATGTATGTGTGCGATCCTTATCATTAACTTAATTTTGCCATGCCCGGGTTCATGTTTGCTTACAAGGTTAAAATAATTGCCTTCCTGTGGTCCACTACTTACATATAGCTGTAGCTGTGTGGTGGTGGGTCCTGGAGCCATGAGGGACTCGCCTTTCTCTTCCTCTGCCTCTGCCTGAGCTCTAGGTCGGGTGTAGGTGAAGGTAGTCCCTCCTGCCTGGTACTCCCCTGGAGGGTCCACAGCCCAACGCCCATTCACCACCGAGGCCCCGGTGCCACTCCTCATGGCTGGAGAAATAGTTAGGGAGGAATGGAGCAAAATTTTAGATTTGAGTCAAGTTTTCTTTTCTTATTTTTACCTTGTTTAGTATACATGGTGGCTCAAACACAACCTCAGACAGACAAACAGACTTTGGAGTGCTGTCTCGTTACCAAACAGAGTCACACACACATATACTTGCTGGTTCCTTATGGGCTCTAACAATACAGTCTTAGTCTAAGCCAGCACAAACAGACACTCATTGGACAAATCTCATTCCCAAAACAAAAGTTTTATTTACGAAATCTTGAAATGCCTGTGCATGATTTTGTTTGTGTAGGTCTTACCCAGGTAATTAGGGCTGGCTCTTCTCTCTGTGATATTAATGAATGTAGCTCCGGGTGGGATGTCCAGGATCTTGTGGTAACCAAGGGGAACTGTGACATTCTGGAAATTTCCCGTCACCTTTCGGCAGGAGGAGTCCCACCCACCACACACTCCACATTTGTCAATCACAGAGCCGGAGCCCAGCACCCCATCACAACCCTCAGTCTGGCAGGAGAAAGGATGAGAGTGATTTGTCACACAATGAGGGAAAAAAAAGTCTAATTCCAACGTTGTTGATGTTTGACATTGATTGCCAGATTTTGTTTCACTGTTGTTTGCATAAATTGGTAACTGTTGCCGGCCAGATTCCTGCCACAAACAGAAGGGTGGAATAACAACCAAATCAGAAAGCAAGAGTGCAAAGGAGAGAAAGAGCAAAAGACAGAGAGAAAAGAGGCTGAGAGAAGGGTAATAGCTGAAAGAAAGTTAGGAGACACCCTGAATCTGAATGCCAGGCTTAAATCAGCCTCTAGACGTGAGACTAAGCAAGCCAGGTTCTGGACTTTGTCAACCCCAGACTCGACCGGAAGGACAAGGCTTCAGTCACTTGAAGCTCCCACACATACAGATTTAAATGCACTCACCAGACACTTTCCTTCTACACACACGTCGTTTGAGGTGACGTTGATACAGGGGGTTCCGTCTCTGACGCGCTCGGCCAGACGAACGTAGAAACGATAGCCGGCGGGTCTGCAGGTCAGCTCGCACTGCTTGTCCGCACCAACTGCAACATACAGAGGATATGAGGATTGATGCAAAATGTATATATGTTTGGCTAAATGTGTGTGGCTGTTAGATCTCTTATATGACTGTGTAGTTTTTTTGTGCTTCTGCCTGGCGTGGAGAAGACCCAGCTGGGCAATGAAGGTATTTCCATGTGGTCAGGAAACCGAGGCAAGGCCATATAACCTCTGACTGTCAGACAGCACCAGACTGATTATTTATTTCCCCTGCGGCTCACATGTATGAGTGCACTCACTGTTGCACCTTCCCAGGAGATACGTAGCCAAAAGAGAGGTGTAAACATAAGCACGACGAAGGTTTGATTTATTACCCAACAGGCACACGCAGCAGTGAGGCATGCACTTGGAAAGAGAGAAGACAGATGGGAAGAATCAGAGCAAGAGAAGACAACTTCAAGGTAAAATAGTAAATTAAAGTCCTGTCGTACAGAGAGAATAGCCAGACAAATTTAACATTTAAATGAATAGTTCAATATCTTGGGAAATATTTGCTTTCGATGAGAAGACATCAATCTGATGTCTATAGTTACACCGTGAAACCTTCTAATGCCACAAGCATTTTTAGACATTTGTTCAAGTAAGGATAAAGCCAACAATATACAAAATGTGTCACTTGATGAGCTTTAGATGTGTTGGAATTGTGTATTTTTGAGCTTTGGACAGAATCACACTAGCTGACCTAGCTGACCTTTATGGTCTCTGCACAGTATGCTAGGCGCCTCTCCAAAAAAATTTTTGGGGATAGTTTTATTTTTCTTTGAGGACGTACTGAGATGGTCCATGGGCCGGTACCTGGTCCTGGGGCTGCATTTTGCCCATGTGTGGTCTAAAGACTACAAGGTTTAAAATGAAAAAAATCTTTTCGACCTCTTTAGCCCACTCCTCATCTCTGCTTGTAGATAGTGGCTCGAGGCTGCATTAGTGGCTACTAGCATGATACACCTGAATCTAAACTATCTGTGGTTGAGTTGCATTGTGGGTAACGCAGGGTTAGGTTTTTACAAGCTAGATGAATGTATGGAATAAAAAAGACAATATAGCTCTGGTTCTCCTGCAGCAGTTTAGATACTTTAAAAAAAAAAAGTCCATTGTGAGTCTGACTATGTTATAGCAGTCTTTACAGTCTTTATAGCAGTCAGTCTACTCTTTTAGCACACAGAGTATAAGCATATCTCCCAAAATGTTGAACTTATCCTTTAAAGAAGAGAGAAAGAGAAAGAGGAATTGGTGATAAAGACAGAAAGGGACAGCTTCACTCCCTGCCCTTCTCTTTGAGGTTAGAGATTGGGGGTGTGTGGGTTAAACGCCTCAGGCAGAGCGTGTGTGTGTGTGTGTGTGTTTGTGTGTGTGTGTGTGTGTGTGTGTGTGTGTGCGTGCGTGCGTGTGTGTGTGTGTGTGTGTGTGTGTGTGTGAGACAGAGAGAAATAGAGCTATATAGACATGAGCTCATAGCATGAGTAAGGGGTCATAGATTTAGTTGCAGATGGGAGGGAGGGGTTTCTGTCACCAGGAGTTCAGGGGTTAAAAGGACAAATTCTGTGCCTCTGAAATTATGACTTCTCACTGTGGTGTCATATTTCTCTACCAACTTACGACAATACTGAATTCTATATGAATAGGAACAGCTTATAACTTGCCAAAGGTGGTCAAAAACTATTAACATTGTGTCCTTCAGGCAGTTTGAATAATACAGTAGCCGTTTCTCTCCAAAATCTCTTCTTTTGTTGAATAGTTTTTGACATTTTAACGTAATCACAATGTGGTTCTGACATTACATCAATTACACTTAATTTTCATATAATAACACTGAAGATTGTTTGACAATGGAAAGATTTCCTCTCCCAGCTCAATAAGCCATCATCGGCAAGTAACCCAAAACCCCCCCTACCATCTTCAAAGTCAAGAGGTTCATCGGAGATAGCTGAGAACAAAGACTAAAGGTCAAACACCAGACCCCTGGTCTCGCCTAAAGTGCCCTGGAGAGAATTCAAAAGGTATGTAGTGAACTCAAAGGAACTCCATATGCTTTAACAGAATAGTTTCTTGAATCTCTGCAGGTAGTTGAAGTACAACAACACTTTGCCAGGTACAAGTAGTGCACAAGTCATCATAAATGAAAACACCACACCTCCAGCCAGAAGATAAGGATGAGTAAAACTGGACTGTTAAGATGCCATTTCATTGTTTTGTTGGTTTCCATTCAGCATTATCTTGCTTACAAAAAGTGGTCTACTGTAGGTTGTCTTCACTAGATTTCCAGAAATCTAATAAACTAATCTAAAACATCAAAATCTAATAATCTGCACCTGGCATAAGCCACGTTGCGCAAGTCTTGAGTTTGCACTGAGACACCCTGTACAGGGTTGGCCCTTCATGAGTTAGACATCCTGATGTGGCTGTTTGTCGGACCAACTATGTTAAGGACGTTAAGGAGTGTATTTAATCTCACTAAGTGGCTGGAAGTGGTCAGGAAGTCATACACGACACGTGAAGTAATTGACTCAGGCTGGATGTTTATCTTTCCACAATTTGTAGGTAATGAAGGCAATGCATAACTAGGTACATCAGTTTGCTTATAAATATACCTGAAAAATGTAGTGGTGGTCGTTCATATCGGCAATATTTCACAGATAGTAGTGACAAAAAAGTGACAATATGCCATCAGTATATCATGTGAAACTATCCAGAGAAAGGAGAAGAATAAGGGGTGTATTTATCTCTTATTATCTCATTATCTCTTATGATTTAAATAGTGTGGGACCAAAAGCTCCTTTCATTTTTTAAAAGGCATCAGTGAGTATATAAAAAATAGAAGATTCTGAGCTTCAGGTTTCTACTAATCTGCTTTATTATGAGGATATTTAATCATAAAAAGGACTCTGTTCTTTTAAAGTATCTACTTGATATTACAATGCGAGTTAAAAATTCTACAAATCTGCTATTTTCATTGCTTTACCAATTGATTTTATTGATTTAACTCATTTTGATTAACACATGAATGTGAATCTTGTTAGTTGCACATAACAACAATGGAGTAATATGTGTGAAAAAATGAGCCAAACTTTGATCTCCACTTTTACCATTCTTTGGCTCCAGTCTGATCAGTGCAGAGAGACAGATATAAAGTATATTTAGAAAGAAAGAGAAAGGAAGGCACTGTTTCCACCCTTTCTCTTTCCTTCCTGGTTCTCTCTTTCTGTCTGTCATAGTTATCTTTGAGAGATTAGACTGGAGACAGTGACAGAAAAGAGATGGGGAGCTAAAAGTGTGAGAAATGCTGCACCTCATGTACTCTCTCTGTATTCTCCCTCCTCATCTCTAGCATTCTCCATCTCCTCTTCTTTCTGCCCCGAGGTATTGGAGCACTCTCGAACTCCGAATCACCTTGAATTTTTCGCTCTATTTTTGGCCTTTATCTTTCATTTGTCTCTAGCTACTTCTCCCTGCTTCTCTTGTTTTTCTTTTCCGACTCGATCTCTGGCTTCTCTTCCTCTTCCACTGTCTCCCTCTCTCCCTCTCCGAGCTTAGTGTTCAGACAGTGGAATATATGTTGTCTAAATATACTTCCCCACTATCTCTCCGTCTAAACAAACTCCAGCAGGGAGAGAGAAAGAGGGACAGGAAGAGGGGAGGATGTGGTGCGCAGGGAGGGGATGTGGCCTGAAAAAAAGGGAATATTCAAGTAAAACAACACCTGCACGTACAGTGCTTACAAAACTAGAGAGGTACTGCTATCCAGAGCTGGGCTCATGGGGGGAAACGTTACCACTGGGGAAAAGCTGACTGCACAGTTTAACATAAATACTAACATGAAATACATGATGTATCGCCGAAAGTCCCAAACAGATGGGTGCAGCTGGAAAGAAGTGGCTTATACACCATTCGCTGTCAAACCACACACACTCCTCGCAGCCTGCTGTGTGTAGATGGGAAGTTAGATATGAAGGGTTGGATTGTAGCCAATGGGACCGGACTGGAGTAAACAGTGTGATAGGGTTTACATAGCAGAGTGGAGAAGGATCATCTCCAGCGCAGATCGAGCACGTCTGAGCCAGCTGACGTCATCTGCAAATACTTTTCACACACACACACACACACACACACACACACACACACACACACACACACACACACACACACACACACACA